>PVKE010008187.1:0-48464 GCA_004027555.1 Craseonycteris thonglongyai | reverse complement strand
AATGTGATCTTAATAATTAGAATGTATCATGTCTAGTGTCTTAGGTAGGTAGTTATATCTGGCTCACTGAAGTCTGAGATAGTCGTTACTTTGATGTCTGTTGTCCCCATGCATGCAGCTAAACATAAATTTTATGAAGACTTAATATGAACCTTGTATTTTCCACAGTTCCCTGCCAAGGATTCTCTGAAATCCATAGCAGGTTGACTGTAAGACTTGATTTGCGTCAGCAGCCTAATTCAATAAGAGTAATAATGCACACCTAGCTGAGTTTTTGTTCTTTTTGCCAGTCCAGGGTTGCCAGATCTAGCAAATATAAATACACGACACCCAATCACATTTGAATTTCAGGGGAAGCTGGGATGGCTTAGTGGGTTAAGTGCTCACTTTACAGCCCCGGAGCCCGAGGATCAAACCCCAGGCCCAGCCCATGTGGACCCATATGCTGAACTGAGGTGTGCCCCTGGTTCAGTTCTTGCCGGGGCCTATACGGGAGGCTCCCAGCCCAGTTCCTGCCCTGCACAGCCCCGCGCCCACCTGTAGAGTGAAACTATATGGAAAACTAATGCTGTCAACTGTGGAGACTGCTCTGGGCCCTCCCCATTCTCTCTGTCTCGCTCTATCAAAAAAAAAAATTGAATTTTAGATAAATGACAACTATTAAGTGTAAATATGTCCCATTGAATAATGAATACATTTTTTAGTATAAGTATGTCCCAAATGTTACATGGGACATATTTATAATAAAATTATTCATTGTTTACCTGGAATTCAATTTAACTGGCATCCTGTATTTTATTTGGCAATCCTATCAGTCAGTCCCTTACAAAGTTGGCCTAGTATTTCTGGGAGCCCTTAGTTTGTCAGACATGTCTACTTAGCATGTCTACTGTAGCTTCAGCCAGCATCTATCACTAATGTGCTAAGTATCCTGGAGGAAGGGGAACTCTCCTTAGGATGAGTGACTGCAAGCACAGGATTAACTTTGATGCTGATAATCACTGCAGTTCCAGGAATAAGGATGGCAGTGTTTCATGGATAGGAAACAAGACATTTCAGATCTGCACTGCAGTTTTTAGTCTCGGAGGAAGTAGCCACATAGATGATATCTTTGAAATATCCCTTGGCTAGCTTACGCTAGAAAGGCATTTTAGCAATTTCCCAGAAATACCTATATTTCCACAAATAAATATTGCTTTGAGATGCCAAACAGTGTTACAAAAATCACTGGACTAGGAAGCAAACCAGGGGACGCTGTTTTGTTTTTATGAACTCACTTCTATGTTTACAGCACATTTATGGATAAATACTAAACATAATGAAGTTAAGAAACATGTGCTTCTAGTAAGTTTTTTTTTTTAACTCACTAGCTACATTTATAGTATTATATGTGAATAAACAGAATGATCACTGAGACTAAAGCAGTTGAGTATTTGTAACAATATTTTGTGGGGCCTTTATAATGTTTACAATGCTAATAAACTACTGTGTAATGTATCAGTTTAAATGATTTGATGATTTGATCATTCTTGTGGAATAAAAAAAAGTTCATTAAAAAATGGTATAGAAATCCTATAAACATTTATAGAGCTGCTATTGCCCTTGTACCAGTATTAAAATGTGTTCTACCTTGCATTGTTTACTAATTTTTATGAATGCTTTTATATTGTACTCATTTGAGAATCCTGTAAATGTGTGGCTTCATTAAATTTGTTGATTTTGTGCTTCCATTGTTTATTTTGAGACTGAATGACAGTCCCAGAGAATATAAGCAACCAAGTTGCATCTGCTTATGTTTTTAAATAAAAAGCAATTTAAAAAAACTTTGCTTTTACTCTTTTTAAAATGTTTTTACTACATATAGCACATACAAAAAAGTGCATGAAACATAAATATATAAATTAGCAAATCATAAAGCAAACAGTCATATAACCACCAAGAAAAAGACATTATTAGTCTTTTTAGAAGCCCTGATATTCTCCCTTTGCTATCATGATTGCTTTCCTTTGAAGTAATCACTGATTTGCTTATTAAAAGAAACATTTCCTTGCTTTTACCCTCTAAGTATGCATCCCCCTAAATGCTATGGTTTATTTTGCTTGCTTCTGAACTCTTTCTATACATACAAATAAACTCATATATATTGTCTTTTTTCTGGCTTCTTTCAATCAATATTTTTAAGATTAAACCATGTTATTGTGCAGTGCTATAGATTGTTTATTTTTGATGTGTGACTATAGTTAGTCATTCTATTGTTAATGGACATTAGGGTTGTTTCTAGTTTTTTGGCTATTATGAAACCATGCTATTATGAACATTCATATATAATGTATGTATGTATATATGCACACACACAGAAGTTATTCTAGTGTCAAATTGTTATTCTAAGTGACCCAATTCGCGGGAGTCAGCAAAGTATGAGAGTTCTTGTTCCTGTTTTCTTCATGAAAGTCTTTCCTCTTTGGTTTTGCAATATATTTTTTTAAGATTTATTTTATTGTTTGAGAGAAGTTGAGAGAGAGAAAGAGGGGGAGGGCCCAGAGCAGTCTTTGTAGTTGCATATCATTAGTTGTGACATGGTTTCATTCCACACAGGTGGCTATGGGGCCATGCAGGGCGGGAAATGAACCCAGGACTTCTGGCATGAGAGGTGAGAACTCCCTCCACTGAGCCATTCCAGTAGTCACCAACTGCGCTGCAAGTCAGCAAATGGGGCTGCACGAACTGGAGTCAGGAATCAAACCCCAGCCCTCATGATTGCAAAGCAAGTGCTCAACCACTGAGGTATCCTGGCATTCCCTGGTTTTCCAGTAATTTAGCTTACTTGGGAGATCTGTACAATGTATGTTTTTAAAATACAGTAATTTTCCTGGATGTATAAGTCAAAAAATTGTTAAAATAATTTTGTATCAGCAAGTTACTAAACATTGCAAATAATCTACATGGTGAGGACCACAATAGAATTTATGTGGCTGAACATGTAGAATCTTCTATTTGGCTTTTCAAAGAGAAATAGGATCTAGACATGTACAAGTAAAGAAGTGAACAGTAAATATAAAATAAACAATTAAAAATACATTCTCAAAAAACATCATTACCTCTTTCTAAATTCTTGTGAGAAAATAAGAGTTGTTTGAGAAGAATTAATGGAAACCCTATATAGCTTAATTTATTAAAAATACCACCCACCATGACTTAGGGCCTCATTTTTCCTTTGAGAATTAAATGAGATAGTTTTTCCCCAGTTGTACTGAGATATAATTGGCATATAATTGTAATAGTTTAAGACATACAACGTAATGATTTGATATATATATATATTGCAAAATGATTTGTATAATTTAATATCCATCAACTCATATAGTTACATTTTTTTCTTGTAATGAGAACTTTTAAGAGGTACTCCCTTTCAAACATACAATACAGTGTTAACTCCAGTTGCCATGCTGTACATTACATCCCCAGAACTTTTTATCTTATGACTAGAAGTAGATACATTTGATTACCTTCACCCATCCCACACCCCAATCTGTTCTGTGTTTCTATGAGTAGATTTTTTAGATTCCGCATAATAGTAAGATTATACATAAGTGAGATAATTCTTGGTAAGGATTTAGCACAAACTCACATAAAGTAATCTGTTTAATTCGTTTATTGTCATTTGACATCCTAAGTGAGAACTCATTAAACACAAATGAGCCAATTCCATTTCTTCTTTAAAGCCAAGAGTATTAAAAAACAAAAAATAAAATACAATCTAACCAAACTTAGTTAACTAAATCAAATATTGAGTTAAACTTTTCACATTTCTTCAAGAAATAATTTTTTAAGATTACAAATTGAAAAAAATGTTATTTGTTGATAAATTAGAAAATAGAGATATAAAAATATTTTTAAGTATGTCCACCCAAAAAACCATCCTAAAAGAATATTTGTAGCAGATTCATAATTTCCAAAACTTTGAAGCAAGCAACATGTCCTTCAGTAGGCAAATAAATACATAAATGGGGAAGCCGGGATGGCTCAGTGGGTTAGGCGCTCATTTTGCAGCCCCGAGGATCGAATCCTGGCCCCCGCCAGTGCTGACCCATATGCTGAACTGGGGAGTACCCCCAGTTCAGTGCTCACCGGGGCGAGACCCCGGCCCAGTTCCTGCCCTGTGCAGCCCCAAGCCCACCTGTGGAATGAAACTATGTGGAAAAACTGATGATGTGCAACTATGGAGACTGTTCTGGGCCCTCCCCCTTCTCTCTGTCTCTGTGTCTCTCTCTCTGTCAAAAACAATAAATAAGGGAAAGCCAGGATGGCTCAGCGGGTTAAGCGCTCGCTTTGAAGCGCTGAGGACCAAGGATCGAGTCCCGGCTCCGGCCCAGGCGGACCCACATGCTGAACTGGGGAGTTCCCACAGTTCAGTTCTCTAGCTGTCTCTGTCTCTGTATCTCTCTTTCTGCCAAAAATAAAATAAAATAAAAATAAATATGCACTGAAGATAAAATAGTTACTCTTTATAAAAACAAACAAAAACAATAAATCTTTAAAAAATAAATTAATAAATAAACCTTGGTACATCCAGGTAATAAAATGTTATTAAACACTAAAAAGAAATGGGTTATCAAATCATGAAAATACATGGAGGAATCTGAGGTGCATATTTCTAAGTGAAAGAAGCCATTCTGAAAAGGCTACCGGTATGTATTTTACCATTCCAACTACATGACATTTTGGAAAAAGCAAAACTATGGAGCTATAAAAACATCAGTGGAACTGAACCAGGGGCCTCCAAACTAATGATGTACGGATATGGAGACTGCTCTGGGCCCTCCCCCTTTTATCTCTTCTCTCAAACAATAAAATACATAAATCTAAAAAAACAAAAACAAAACAGTGGCTGCCTGAGCTTATGGGGAATAAAAGAATTAATAAGCAGAGCACAGAGGACTTTTTGAGCAGTAGAAGTATTCTAAACCCATATGCCCAAACCCATAGAATGTACAACACCAAGAAAAAAAACCTAATGTAAACTATGGATTTTGGGGTGATAATAATGTGTACATGTAGGTTTATAGATTGTAACAAATGTACCACCAGAGGGGGTTGTTAATACTGGGGAAGGCTGTGCCTGCGATGGGACAGAGGTCATACAGGAACTCTGTACTTTCCATTCAGTTTTCCTATGAATATAAAACTGCTTTTTAAAGTAAAGTTTATTTAGAAAGAGAAAGTAAAGAAAAAAGTAAACAAATGCAATATGTTTGGTGTCTATTTTTCTGAGCCTTAGAAATTATTTTTTTAAAGCTTTTACTCTATAAACCTTTACAAATCACTGGCTTTCTTTTCCATTGATACGAGTGAATTACAGTTCTTTATAAATAGGACAGAAGAAAGAAATCTGTTACCCTTGCTTTGCAGGATGTTTCTAGAGCAGTGTTTCTCAAACTGTAAAATGTACAAATAACTAGGATTTTAAATATTTTTTTGTTTTTATTCATTCTGGAATTTATGTATTGAGCACAAACACACAGCACCTACTGGCTGCTAGCCCAGCTATTAGTGAGGGAAGAACAGGGCTGGGCATGTGAAAAATGAGGGACAACTGTGGTGTGCTAAGGATCTTGCGATTTCTACAGCAATTTTTAAAGCACTTTCATAGTAGTTACATCATTTGGTCTTCAAAAGCACCCAGTGGGGGTAAAGGTGGCTGTTTTTGTTTGTATCCTCATTTATTTTATTTTTTATGAGTTTATTTGAGCCAAGCTGACGACAAACGCAGGAAAGCAAGATTTCAAATGCTCCCTAATCCTTATATAAGAACTGAGACCGGGAAGTTAAACGACTTGTTTAAGATCACACATTATTGAGAGGTTGAGCCAACATATGGTACCAGCAGTGGGGCCACCCAGACCCTCAAGACCAATCTGGGTAGTTAGGATCTCAAACAGACAAATCACTAGGGTTTAAATGACATGAATGCTCTGGGTTGGTCTGTGTCGGGGCCTGATATTCTGCATTTCTAACAAGTTTATCAGAAAAAGTGGAGCAAGGTTGTTATCAGAAAAAGTGTAGCAAGGTTCTGCAGCTTAAACTGAACTACTTGTCTGCATTTGGAAGTCATTTGATACTCTTCTTTCGCAGTGTTTTTGTAATCCTTGAAATGCAAACTAACTGCTTCTAACTCTCTTTTTGATATTTCAATTCCTACAGTCTCTGGCTGAAGAAAATCGTAAACTAGGTGTGTGGTATAGGGCTAGTGAAAACCTTGGCTTTGATAAACCAGGAGAGGAGGTGTAGAAGGCGGAACTTAAAGTGAAAGTAAAGCAGGAGCTGAAGAAGCGGAGGAGGTATTTCAAAACCGGAAGAAAGACGTTTGGGTTTACAGAGAGGACCGGAAGAACTCTGGAGAAGTCTCTGCACCATGGCGGGTCCTGTCAGCTTGCGAGCGCTTCTTGAGGGAGCATCAGCCTGGACCAGCCCTGAAAGCCCCGAGGGGGTTCCTACAGAGGGCGGAGGGAGCGTGGCTAGCGGACCGGAGCCTCCTTGGCGAGAGGATGAGATCTGCGTGGTGGGAATCTTTGGCAAGACGGCGCTACGACTGAATTCCGAGAAGTTCTCACTGGTGAACACGGTGTGCGACCGACAGGTTTTTCCCCTCTTTCGCAACCAAGATCCTGGGGACCCAGGTACTGGAATCAGGACCGATACAGACGCCGTCGGGGAAGCTGGTGGAGCTGGGGACTCTGGGACTGGGGCCGCCGATCCAGTTCGGGGAGGAGGAGCTGCCACAGACGGTAACCAAACTGAGCCAGGCTCTCAGGACTACAGCCTTCTGCAGGCCTATTACAATCAGGAAAGTAAAGTTCTGTATCTTCTTCTCACTTCCATATGTGACAATTCCCAGCTTCTGCGGGCTTGTCGGGCCCTTCAGAGCGGGGAAGCTGGAGGGGGCCTCTCTTTACCTCACGCAGAAGCGCACGAGTTCTGGAAGCATCAAGAAAAGTTGCAGTGCCTCAGTCTCCTTTACCTTTTCTCCGTCTGTCACATTCTGCTGCTGGTCCATCCCACTTGTTCCTTTGACATCACTTATGATCGGGTGTTCAGAGCCCTGGATGGACTGAGACAGAAAGTACTGCCCCTCCTCAAAACAGCCATTAAGGATTGTCCTGTTGGCAAAGACTGGAAACTAAACTGCCGACCTTGCCCACCTAGACTCCTTTTCCTCTTTCAACTCAATGGAACCCTCAAGGTGGAACCCCCTCGGAACCAAGACCCAGCTCATCCAGATAAGCCCAAGAAACATTCTCCCAAAAGGAGACTGCAGCATGCTCTGGAGGACCAGATCTATAGAATCTTCCGGAAGAGTCGTGTCTTGACTAATCAGAGTATTAACTGCCTCTTTACTGTGCCTGCCAACCAAGCTTTTGTGTACATAGTTCCAGGAAGTCAGGAGGAGGACCCAGTAGGCATGTTACTGGACCAACTTCGGAGTCATTGTACTGTCAAGGACCCGGAATCTTTGCTGGTACCTGCACCCCTTTCTGGGCCTAGGCGATACCAGGTGATGAGGCAACACAGTCGACAACAACTTTCTTTCCACGTTGACAGCAGCAGTTCGAGTTCTTCAGGGCAGCTAGTAGATTTCACTCTTCGGGAATTCCTATGGCAGCATGTGGAACTAGTGCTAAGCAAAAAAGGTTTTGATGACAGTGTGGGCAGGAACCCACAGCCTTCCCATTTTGAACTTCCCACCTATCAGAAGTGGATCTCAGCAGCTTCAAAACTGTACGAAGTAGCTATTGATGGGAAAGAGGAGGACCTGGGGTCACCCACTGGGGAACTAACGTCTAAGATTTTAAGTAGTATTAAAGTCTTGGAAGGGTTTTTGGATATTGACACCAAATTCTCAGAAAATCGGTGCCAAAAAGCTTTACCTATGGCTCATAGTGCTTATCAGTCAAATTTGCCTCATAATTACACAATGACTGTCCATAAGAATCAGCTTGCCCAGGCTCTTCGAGTGTACAGTCAACATGCCAGGGGGCCAGCCTTTCACAAGTATGCCATGCAGTTACACGAGGACTGCTACAAGTTTTGGAGCAATGGCCATCAGCTCTGTGAGGAGAGGAGTTTAACTGATCAACACTGTGTACATAAATTTCACTCATTACCTAAATCAGGTAGTTAAAATTTTCTCAGCATTTTGAAATCAAAACTTTAAGCTATGTTTTTATTCTTGTTTTAAGAAAGTTTGTTCACTATGTATTGATATTTTAAAAAGAGAATCCTACAGAAATTTAGGTGCATCAGAATTTTGTCTCCTGCTGTAAAAAGAAACTATCAGCTGTGACCACTGATTATTTTCTTGTATTTAAAGAATGACCCCTAGGCGATTAGTAAATGAGAACTGTTAAATAATACAAAGTTTCAGAGATTAGATATTAATATTTTTATCTCAAAGTGTCTGTTGAGCTAAAATGAATATAATGAAGTGTAAGGTCACCATGATGATGACAAAATTTACTTAGAAAACCCTAAAACTTTAGATTGAAAATATATATTATTAGTATTTTGTGTATTTTTCACTTGTTTCTTCTGTTACATGTACTTAGTCAAGATTTGGTGGTGGTGTTTTTCATCTCATTTCCAAAGTACTGCTTGGAGAAATTTGGGGGTTAGCTGCTACAGAATGCAAATTAAATTTGACTCTGCATTGTGTATAAGAAATTAATAGTCACTGTTATATTTTCTAGGAGAAAAACCAGAGGCTGATAGAAATCCTCCTGTGCTATATCACAATAGCCGAGCTCGTTCCACTGGTGCCTGTAACTGTGGGAGGAAACAAGCACCTCGAGATGATCCTTTTGATATTAAGGCAGCTAACTATGACTTTTATCAGGTAGACTCTGAAGTTTTTTTCTTTTTTCTCTTCTTCTCTCTCTCTCTCTCTCTTTGTTAATTACCATCTAAGTAAAAATACATATTTTTCAGAAGCAAAATATCTAAAATAGTAAATGTGACTACAGTGTGATATGTAGACAAGGGAAAGTTCTTTATATGTATATCTGCTTACCCATTAATTGTTAATCTTGTTTAGGGTGAAGAATGTGTTATATATTTTTTTAAATATATATATATATATATTTTTTTTTTTTTTTTTTGTCAGAGAGACAGAGAAGGGGGGTGAGGGCAGAGAAGTCTCCACAGTTGCACATCATTGGTTTTCTACATAGTTTCATTCCACACAGGTGGGTGCGGGGCTGCGCAGGGCAGGAACCAGGCCAGGGGCCTCCCTCATGTGTGAGAATGGAACTGGAGGCACACCCCAGTTCAGCATATGGTTCTGCATGGGCCAGGTTTGATCCTTGGACCTCCAGGGCTGCAAGACCACTGCTCAACCTGCTGAGCCATCTCAGCGTCCCAAGAATGTGTTATTTTAAATGAAAAGTTGGGGAGGCCGGGATGGCTCAGCGGGTTGAGCGCTCACTTTGCCGTGCCGGGGACCGGGGATTGGGTCCCGGCCCCAGCCCGTGCGGAACCATATGCTGAACTGGGGAGTTCCCCCAGTTCAGTTCTCTCTCTGTCTCTGTATCTCTCTCTCTCTCTCTCTCTCTCTCTCTCTCTCTCTCTCTCTCTCTCTCTCTCTCTGTCAAAAATAAATAAATAAATAAAATATATTAATTGAAAAGTTCATAGATTTATTCTTTTGTTTGTTTGTTTGTTTGTTTCCATCCTTACTCTACAGCTTTTGGAAGAAAAATGTTGTGGAAAATTGGATCATATCAATTTCCCAGTATTTGAACCAAGTACTCCAGATCCTGCTCCTGCCAAAAATGAATCTTCTCCTGCCCCTCCAGATGCAGATGCTGATAAACTTAAAGAAAAAGAACCTCAAACCCAAGGAGAGAGCACAAGCCTGAGTTTAGCTTTGAGTTTGGGCCAATCCACAGATAGTTTAGGTACCTATCCAGCTGATCCACAAGCAGGAGGAGATAATCCAGAAGCTCATGGTCAAGGAGAAGTGAAAAATGAGAAGAGACCAAACTTGGTTGATCGACAGGCATCCACAGTTGAGTATCTCCCAGGCATGCTGCATTCAAATTGCCCTAAAGGTCTGCTACCCAAATTCTCCAGCTGGTCTTTGGTTAAACTAGGCCCTGCTAAGTCTTACAACTTTCATACAGGCTTAGATCAACAGGGCTTCATTCCAGGAACAAACTATCTAATGCCTTGGGACATTGTCATCAGGACAAGAGCTGAAGATGAAGGAGACTTAGACACAAATTCTTGGCCTGCTCCAAATAAAGCTATTCCTGGAAAGAGAAATGCTGTTGTAATGGGAAGAGGAAGACGGCGAGATGACATAGCTCGAGCATTTGTGGGTTTTGAATATGAAGACTCTCGAGGTCGGAGGTTTATGTGCTCAGGACCTGACAAAATAATGAAAGTAATGGGAAGTGGACCAAAGGAATCAGCTTTAAAAGCCCTGAATAGTGATATGCCCTTATATATTTTGTCATCATCCCAGGGTAGAGGGCTGAAACCACATTACGCTCAACTTATGAGGCTTTTTGTTGTGGTTCCTGATGCTCCTTTGCAGATAGTACTAATGCCTCAGGTAAGAAACAGAACTCTTTTCATCTTTGGAAATTAAAAAATGCTGGTGCTTGTTTTGATTGTTTTTAAAAAGTACAGGATAATATCAAAGTAGTTATTTCATTAAATGGGTCTTAATTTTAAATACCTTTTATACCTAATATTCTTTTTCTTAAAAAATAAATTGTGAACGTGTTAATCAGTTCACACCCTGAATTCACATTGATTGTTTCAGAGACAGAACTTGAAGTTAAAAATCAGAATAATATGTGAGACTATATGCATTGCATAGGGCAGGGGTGGTGAACCTTTTGGCGATTGAGTGCCAAAGTTTATGAAATAAGAGTATACTCGCTCGACTCGCGTGCCAACCCATCGAGTGAGATAGATCGATTATTTTTATGTCGATAAGAGGCATAGGATGTTTTTATAACAAAAAACAATAATTCCGCATGCCGAAATAATTGCTCCGTGTGCCACTTTGGGCACACATGCCATAGGTTTGCCACCCCCGGCATAGGGTAAGGAGTGTACCCATTACCTACAAACCTATTGTTTGTTTAGGCATGTATCTTTCAGATATTTCATGTTGAAAATGTAAAAATAATTATGTTTTTTAGGTTCATCCAGGCCCACCACCATGTCCAGTGTTCTACCCAGAAAAACAAGAAATCACTCTGCCACCAGATGGTCTCTGGGTTTTGAGATTTCCTTATGCATATGTGACAGAGAGAGGACCTTGTTTCCCTCCGAAGGAAAACGTGCAATTAATGAGTTACAAGGTGCTCCGAGGGATTCTTAAAGCTGTAACACAATAAGTGTTTTCCAGCCAGTTCAATCCTAAACTTGAGCTGGTTTTTGTTTTTGATATGTATGGAGTGTTTTACTTGGTAGGTTTGTACTATGTATTTTCTTGAACCCAAAATGTGTTTTGATTTATAGGAGTTCAGTATTTGGACAATAATTGTTCTACTGTTTCATGATATTGTTGATATTTATTGTAAATGGATCTACAACTTCCTAATAATAAACACTGGTTATTCTATAAAAGGACATAAAATACATTGTTGATACCTCTGTTTTCTCTTGTTTCTGTTTCACTGTCCATAATAAAACTTGTTTTTATAATAGCTAAATGTTGCATAATCATGTTGAGCCAAATTTCATTTTTGTTAAAATTATGTTTTAGCTGAGATTATCTTCAAAACAAGATGATCCAGTAGGTTATCTGGTAATTAAATGAGGACTTAATTTCAAAAAAGCCCTATTGTTTGTCTCACAATCCTGGTGCCTGAGTTATGTTCTTTTTTACTTACCATTTTATTCTTGGACTGCTGAGGTACCAAATTTGGAATGAAGGCTATCTGACCTATAGATTTTTCATCCAAAATATTTATGCACACTCTATTTAAAAATTCTTATACTGTGAAGCAATTTGCTAAGTGATATAAATCTTACCAATCTGCAATAACTTTCACCAACATCAACATGGTGACATTGACATCACCAATTAGATACATGTGGATGTGGAAAATAAGTTAACGTACCAAAATTTTAATGCAATTGATTACATTTTCATTGATTTTGTAATGCTGGGCAAGTAGGATTAAAGATTTTAGTCTTAATATGCATGAAATGTACTATTTGTATAATACATCTTAATACTAACGTAAAGCAGTTATTTAGGTTTCAATGAAGAAGCACAAATAGGCAGCTATAAAAGTAGTCACAAAAAAATAGTCACAGGGATATAAAGTATAGTATATGGGAGTAAATAATAGCATAATAACTATGGTGTCAGATGGATACTAGACTTAGGATGATTGTTTCATAAGATATAAATGTCTAATCACTATGATTAGAATTAAAAAGAACTATTAAAAATTAAAAAATAAAACAGGGAGAAATGTGACTGACAGCCAGTTTGGAACTGTGATTTAATTAGATGTATTTTTATGCCCATTTCTCTATAGTTTGATTAGGAAAAGGAGAATGTGAGTCAATATAAAATCAGTCTGTGCTTTTCTTGCATTCCATCCCTATTTTTTATTCTTTTATATTTTTTATTTCTTTTATATCAGCTTAAAAAATCAGTCTCTCAACTGTTACTGAAAACAGGAAAAATAATTTTTTAAGTAAAAATCACAATTGCTTTTCTACTAAGCTTGATTTTTGGTTGGTTTTATTAAATAGTATACTGCATTTGGAAAAAACAGATTGCTCTGTATAACATGTACTAATTAATCGTTATTTAGGTTGTTTGTTTGTTTTTTGTAAAGATTTATTTTATTGTTTTTTACAGAGACAGAAAGAACGGGGAGGGCCCAGAGCAGTCTCCATAGTTGTATGTCATCGGTTTTCTAAATGGTTTCATTCCACACAGGTGAGCAGAGGCCTCACAGAGCAGGAACTGGGCTGGGGGCCTCCTGCATGGGAAGCACACCCCAGTTCAGCATATGAGTTCACAAGGGCTGGGGCTGGGATTTGATCCTCAGTCCCCGTGGCTGTAAAGCAAGCCCTTAACCTGCTCCGCCATCCCAGCTTCTCCTGTTCGGGTTTTTTAATAGTCTCTAGGATTTGAATAACAGGTTGAGAACAAATAGGTGTGAGAAAGGCAAATTTTTATTCTATTTGTATTTATAACCTGCTTAACAGACAATCACAGTAATTCATGTTTTTTTTAATCCATAAATAGGTTTACAGTGTTACATTAGAGAAATGTGGACTGTGCAATTTGTATTGCATTTTTTTAAATCATATAAACCAGGGGTCTCCAAACTATAGCCCACGGGCCAGATGCGGCCCACGAAGCCCTCTCATCCGGCCCGTGGAGACCTTTTTATCTGAATAAAATAATATTAAATAAATAATTAAAAACAACATCTATATTTTGATTCTTTTTTATTTGGACCTCAAGTCGTTTGGTGACCAGATTTTAACATTGGTAAAGTGGGACACCATTGACCGAGGGGGAGGGGGTTCTTGATTAAAAATCTGGTCTATCTCCCACCGTTCCCTAGCTTGTTGTGCATTCTTTCCAAAAATTGGGACTTTTTTAAAACGCCGCGGGATGCGGGACAAATTGTTAAAAATCGGGACTGTCCCGCCAAAAGCGGGACGTCTGGTCACCTTAGTAGCCGGCCCCCAAACTGCTGTTTGATAGTTAATGTGGCCTGCGGGCTGAAAAGTTTGGAGACCCCTGATATAAACCTTACTTTAGCACATTTCAAAAGTGATGATTTTATTAAATTATGTTTGTTTTGTAGCAGCACTGGCATTGTCCTTTGCTTAGCAAATGTTTCTTTTTTTAAATTGAGCTATAATAAGATGTTGGAAATTGATTCTTTTTAAAGAATCACTAGGTCAGAAGGGACTTCACAGGACATCCTATGACATAAGTCTTTTGATGTGTCTGAAAAGTTGTATAGAATTAAAATTTTTAGGAAGTAAATCATCTTAATTGAAGAGTGCTTACTATTTAAAAGACTAATATGATAAATCCTTTGTGAATTACATTCTAGTTTTTTTAAATGGTTTCACATGTTGATTTATTTAAAGCTAGTTTTCCCATATTACTTAAACAGTGCATCTGTAAATTAAAAAGAAGAGAGATGGGGAAGCCAGGATGGCTCAGTAAGTTAAGCGCTCATTTTGCAGCCCTGGGGACCGAGGATCAAATCCTGGTCCCGGCCCGTGTGGACCCATATTCTGAACTGGGGAGTGCCCCCAGTTCAGTTCTCACCAGGGTTACCCCAGCCCAGTTCCTGCCCTGTGCATCCCTGCGCCCACCTGTGGAATGAAATTATGTGGAAAAACCAATGATGTACAACTATGGAGACTGTTCTGGGCCCTCCCCCTTCTCTCTGTCTCTGTATCTCTCTCTCTCTGTGTCAAAAACAATAAAAATAAATCTTAAAAAAAGATTTCTAAGGAAGAGGAAACAAAGAAAAATAGAAAATGGGAGTAGGGAAGCCTGATTCTTAAGGGTAACAATAGCTACTCTTTATTACATGGCACACAATAATAATAGCTATTCCACACATATCCACTTGTTAGGTTCTTTACAGAGCATTTTGCATACATTGCCTCTAATCCTGAAAACATTGCAAATAAGTATTATATTTATAGATCAGGAAATTAAAGCATGAAGTGGTTAAGTAATTTGTCTAAGGCCACAAAGCTAAAGAGTAGCAGTTAGAATTTAAATTGAGGATTTTGGTTTTAAAGTTATAGTCCTATGTTCTGTCATCTTAGAAAAATGTAAGATTAAAAACTGCATGTCAATTCCTTCAACCAAATACTTTTACTCTGCTTAAGACATGTGAATGGGTGAGTTTTGAATGTCAGAAAAATTAGATATGGCACCCCCAAAACATCTTAGTTTCTTTTAAGATTATGAATCTTGATTCTCTCTAAAAGTATTGAATTTTTATATCCTCTCATTTCATATTTTCTCCTGTATAAAATAGTACTATACTAGATTGCAACAAAAAATAAAACAAAAACAAAAAGAAAGAAAGGAAAAAGAAGAAAGAAAAATGGACTCTACCACTTAAGAAACTTGGACAATTTACTTAATCCTTAAGTATTATTTTCTCTAAAACAGTAATAATTCTATTTATCACAGGGCCGGTTGTGAGGATTAAAGGAGTACATATAAGGCTTCTACTAAAAGGTCACATAAATTCTTTTTATTTTTTTTTATTGTTTTTGACAGAGACAGAGAAAAGGAGGAGGGGCCCAGAACAGTCTCCATAGTTGTATGTCATCAGCTTTCTACATGGTTTCATTCCACACAGGTGGGTGGGGGCTGCGCAGGGCCGGAATCAGGCTGGGGGCCTCCCAGGTGGGAGGCATGCCCCCTCAAACCAGGGACCAAACCGGGGAGGAGAGAACCAAAGTGGGGGCCTCCCACATGGGAAGAACACCCTAGTTCAGCATATGGGTCTGCACAGGATGGGGCCCAGATTCGAACCTCAGTCCCTGGAGCTAAAGTAAGCACTTAACTCACTGAGCCATCCCAGCTTCCTCATGTATAAATTCTTGATAATAATTATTTATTTTAATGTTATTTTTAAAAGAGTCCTGTAATTCTAATAGTTTGGAAGATTGTGAATAAGTCTTGGCTCATTTTAGTTTTACTTCTTATAATCAGGTAAATAAAACACTGGTAAGCACCATGAGATACAGTTTTGTAGATTTGGTTTGTACCTTTCCTTTTGTACCTTCCTGTGGTCTTTTCAAACTGGGTCTAGCTTTTTTGTTTATTTGTTTTTAGTTTCTTTATGCTTCATGTTAAGCAGCCTCTCAAACCCCTTGGTCATTTAATTATCCCTTTTTTGTTCTGTCTCCCACAACTTTGTGCCTATGATTATTCTAAAATGTGACATGTAGAACTGCATTCAGATTTTGTTCTGCATAATTCCCACAAAGGCTAGCTAACAGTTTGTTTTATTTTCAATACGCGTAATGTTTATTGGCCTAAGTTGGCACAGCAGCTCATTGGGTTGATGTTTTGAAGAAATAGTTTACTGCACTTCTAATATTGGATCCTATCTAAAACTTCGGTTTCCTGATTAGTAAAATGGGAATATTAACTCTCTTATCTACTGAAAAGGATAACTGGTTCAAACATGTAAATATTGTGTTAATTGAAGTCCTTTACAAACTCTAAATTGTTTTATAAATAAAAGGGATAATTATGATATCTTTTTGTTTGTAACTGATAGTTCAGATCCAATCATCTTCTAAATACAATTTAAATATTTTCCCAAGACCTTTCCATACTGAAAATTCTGCCCATACGTATGGCAATAAAAATAATTTTCAAAACTTTTTTGTTTGTTTTTGTTTTTGACAGAGAGAGACAGTCAGAGAGAAGGGGGAAGGCCCAGAGCAGTCTCACTAGTTGCATATCATTGGTTTTCTACATAGTTTCATTCCACAGGTGGGTGCAAGGCCACGCAGGGCAGGAAATGGGCCAGGGGCCTCCTGCATGGAGCTCACCCTGGTGAGAACCGAACTGGGGGCACACCCCAGTTTAGCATATGGGTCTGCACGGACCAGGGCCAGGATTCGATCCTCGGTCCCTGGGGCTACAAAGTGAGCGCTTAACCCACTGAGCCATCCTGGCTTCCCCAGCAATTTCCTTATTGTAAATAATACCACCATTTAATTTGTGGGTTCCTTCAGAACTCTTGGGGAAATGCCTTAACTGTATCTGCTATCTAGAGCATTAATAATTTGGGGGTTGGGGAAGCCGGGATGGCTCAGTGGGTTGAGTGCTCACTTTGCAGCGCTGGGGATCGGGGATCAAATCCCGGCTCCGGCCCGTGCGGAACCATATGCTGAACTGGGAGCTCCCCCAGTTCAGTTCTCTCTCTGTCTCTGCCTCTGTATCTCTCTCTCTGTCAAAATAAAAATAAATAAAAATATATTAAAGAATAATTTGGGGCAATGCAATTGTAGATGCAGCTGAAATAATAAATTTAAAAATCATTAAATAGAATTCAGTGTTCTTTTCACTGTACTTACTGAATCTTATATCTGCTACTTCTGATACATGTCAAAGGACAGTTTTTAAGTGGAAATTTCCCTAATGCTCTCTTCTACAAAAAGCAAGACTATCTTTTCAAATCTTTTATTATTCATAAGATCAATACTATCTTCTCCAAGTCCTTGAACTGAATTACGATTTGGTGACCATGTTATAACATCAGCCACTAGTTGTGTAGTCTTGAGCAAACTACTTAACCTCTCTAGACATCCGTTTTCTCTTTACAATGAAACAATTTGGCCAGTGATTTCTGGTACCATTTCTTTTCCCACATTTCCTCTCTATGATAATTGATTACTTGTACTAATTTCTTTTGTTATTTTAGATGTCTTACTAACTTTGAAGCCTGTTTTAAATTTTCCTCAAAATATGACCTCTTTCATCTTGGAAAACATCTCTGTACATATTGGTACAATTTTTAAAAAGATGTTCTATTATAGCTTGTCTGTTCTTTCATTAGTGTTAATTGTCTTAGGCCTCCAATAATATTTAGGCTTCTGCTTGGTTACTTATTTTGAATAATTCTGTACACTTTTTGGAAATTTGGTAATAATAAGAAACAATTCTGTCTTCTGATGTAATGCTTACTTATATAGGATACTTTTAATGCTTTCATTTTCTTTATTAGATCCTCAAAACACATTTGTGTGGTTAGATATTATTATCTCCATTTTACAGATGTGGAAACTGAGTCTTAAACTAAGTGATATTCCCAAAGTCAGTCAGCTTGTATACTGTATAGCAATGTCTGTGGGTTCTAAATTCAGAGCTTCATCTGCTAAGTAATAGGTGTCTCTATGATGAAGGTTAAATATTCTTAGTTACATAGATTTTTTTTCAGGTAATATTTATCATATACATGTCTCTGTACTCATTATAAATAATAGTCATAAAATTTAAAATGTTGCTATCAGGTGAGATTTTGGAAAAGGAAAAACATCCATGTACATCAGCTGACCTATAAAACATAATTTGAGAGTTCTAAACAAAACGCAATATTTTTTCAACTCTTAATCCCTAACAAGGCAGAAGTATTTTTCAACTTGTGAGTTTTCTCAAAATATTTTAATTGTTTTTAAAGATTTATTTTATTGATTTTTGACAGAGAGAAACAGAGACAGAGAGAGACAGAGAGAAGGGGGAGGGCCCAGAGTAGTCTCCATAGTTGACATTAGTTTTCCATATAGTTTCAACTCCACAGGTGGGCACAGGGCTGTGCAGGGCAGGGAGCCTCTCACATAGGTCCTAGCAAGAACTGAACTGGGCGGCACACCCCAGTTCAGCATGTGGTTCCGCATGGGCCAGGGCCGGGATTCGATCCTCGGTCCTCAGGGCTTCAAAGCGAGCGCTTTACCCGCTGAGCCATCCCAGCTTTCCCTATTTTAATTTTTAAAGTTTGGTTGTGTCAGGGATGGGAAAACTTTCTCCTTTCCTTCTTAGTTCTCCCGGCAGGTCAACTATTTCAGATGACATATGGCATGTTAACCGGAGAAAATCAAGTTTTAATAGGTGCTCATTGGAAATTCACATAAGTATGAAAATTCTGAAGACAGTAAGGCAAAAAGGTATATATATCATTTTGGACTAAGGAGGGGCAAGTAAGGGGTCTTGAAATTCAGAGGGAAGATAGGCAATTTGCAAGCACAAAAGAGTTATGTTTAGTAAACAAATGTTTGTTGGGTCATCTTGTAACAATGGAACACAGAAAGAACTTTGATCAAATAGGACTCGCTAGTTTACTTCTGTTAAAAAACAAAATCCAGGGGATGCTGGGATGGCTCAGTGGGTTCAGCACTCGCTCTGCAGCCCCGGGGTGGAAGGATGGAGTCCCAGTCCTGGCCCTGGCCCTGGCCCATGAGAACCCACATGCTGAACTGTGGTATGCTTCCCATGTGGGAGGTCCCTGGCCTGGTTCCCCCCATTCCTGCCCTGTGCGGCTCAGGGCCCACCTCTGTGGAATGAAACTATGTCGAAAAACTGATAATGTACAGCTGTGGAGACTGCTCTGGGCCTTCCCCCTTCTCTCTCTGTCTCTCTCTGTCTCTGTCTCTCTTTCTCAAAAAGTAAATAAATAATAATAAAAAAAAATCCATTCTTTGAGGAAACCTTGATGACAGCTGCAGCAGAGCTCCATTCTTCCTGCTCTTTTTTTTTAATTGTTTTTGGCAGAGAGTGAGAGAGAGAGAGAGAGATACAGAGACAGAGACAGAGAGATGGGGGGGGGGGGACTCAGAGCAGTCTCCACAGTTGCACATCATCGGGTTTTCCACATAGTTTTATTCCACAGGTGGGCACGGGGCTGTACAGGGCAAGAACGGGGCCGGGGTCTCGCCCCGGTGAGAACTGAACTGGGGGCACACCCCAGTTCAGCATATGGGTCCACACGGGCCGTGGCCGGGATTCAATCCTCGGTCCCCGGGGCTGCAAAGTGAGGGCCTAACCCACTGAGCCATCCCGGCTTCCCCTGTTCCTGCTCTTGTTCCTGACTCATTGCTATTCTCTCTCACCTAGGAACAAGTGGGTCAGGAAGCTGCACAGCAGCTGGGGCTTTTAAAGATACTGGAAAGACACCTGTGGAATCAGAGGTGGTGATTCACCCAGTTATAAGGTGGGCTGGTAAATTTTGCCTTCATTGTAATATTTTTTGTTGTTGTTGTTACATTAGCTATATCTGGATATAATCTGTTCTGTGTAATTACATAGTATCTTCCCTCCATTATTCTTGACCTTGCACACACAGATGCTTACATTTTTCACCCAGCACACATCAAAATGAAAGAGTATTCAAATGTTTGATTCAAACAGTGCAATGTTATTAAAGTCTTAACAGCAGATAAATTTCCTCCAATTGAAATTCACAAAATAAATGCAAGCTGTTTATGGTGATCAGTGTGCTGATGTAAGTATAGTAAGATGCTGGGTAAGTGGGATGCAGGGATAGCTCAGTGGTTGAGTGCTTGCCCTGCAATTGCAAGATCTGGGGTTTGATTCCCGGTCCTGGCCCATGCAACCCATGTGCTGAACTACAGTGCAACTGATAACTGCTGGTCGGTTCCCACCCCACAAAGCCCCACATCCACCTGTATGGATGGAAACTGTGTCACAACTAATGATATGTAACTATGGACTGCTCTGAGCCCTCCCTCATTCTCTCTCAAAACAATAAACAAACAAACAAACAAACAAACAAAGATGCTGGGTAAGGTGGTTGAAAGATAGAGACGTGGGGCAAGCCAATTTGAGTGACAAACCATGAAATGGAAAGCCTATGGTCAGCTTCATCAAGATAGTATTGAGGAACTGATCCAGGGAAATTGTCACATCAAACAAAAAGTAATTGCTAGTAAATTAGGAATATCTAAAGAGAAAGTGGTATATGTTATTATTGTTCTTGGATTCCACAAAGTTTGTGCTAGGTCTGTATCATGTATGCTGTCTGATGACAAAAAAGCTGAAAGTTTGTATTTCTTGGGAATTCCTGGAACATTTTGACAAAGAAGGTGAGGACTTCTTAAAGAAGATCATGCAATGCAGGTGATGAAAATTGGGTCCATTATTATGGTCCCAAGAACAAAAAGCAGTCCATGGGATACTGCCTTAAGGGATCACCTCAGCTGAAAAAATTCAAAATTCAGGTCTCTGCTGGGAAGGTCATGTTGACTGTTTTTTGGTCTGAATATTCTTCCATTTCCATGTGCATTGGGTGAAAAATATAAGCATCTGTGCATACAAGGTCAAGAATGATGGAAGAAAGATACCATGAGACTACACAGAACCAGTTATATCCAGATATGTCTAACGTAACAAAAAAATATTACAGTGGAGGCAAAATTTATCAGCCCACCCTCATAGAATTACACTAATGAACTGCAATATAAATTCCTTAGAGAAGGTGTGTGCTGATTTGATCAGAGGCTCAAAGGAAAAGAATCTCAAAGTGAAAGGACAGGTTCCGTTGCCTACCAACACTCTAAGAACCACAAGAAAAACTCCTTTGTGGGGAAGGTTCTAAGAGTTGGGGCCATTTTCACAGGAGGATCCACAAGTGACTTGTTGACTTGCACAGTCCTTCTGAGATTGTTAAACAGATTACTTCCATTAGTACTGAGCCAGGAGTTCAGGTTGAAGTCACTATTCCAAATGCTTAAAGTAACATTTTACTTTTTTTTCTTCTTTTTTTTATACTTCTAAATCAACCTTTTAAATAAATTGAATATCAGTTTTTCTTTTAATCCAAGTAAATTTGAAGATCTAATGGGTTTTATGAAGCAGTTCATGAATTGTGCAACATCTCATTTATAGCAACTAGGGGGGCACTCCTAGGCATTGTAGGAAATGGAAGTTTTTTATAGGAAGAAGGGTGAGGCAAGGGAACTACTAATTAGTAAAAGAAAATAAAAAATCATTTTGGGTTTGGGATACCTTTTCTTTGGGGGAAGTGAAAGAAAAGGATTTTTATCACCCAGATTGTCTCTTCTTTTTGTGGGGGCCCATGTCACAAATTATTGGTGCTAGACCAGAAAATTTCATATTGGTTGATTTATTTTTTTTTTTGGTAAGATTTATTTTTGTTTTTTGACAGAGAGGGAGACACAGAGAAGGGGGAGGGCCCAGAGCAGTCTCCATAGTTGACAGCATTAGTTTTCCATATAGTTTCACTCCACAGGTGGGCACAGGGCTGTGCAGGGCAGGAACTGGGATGTGAGCCTACCGCATAGGCCCCGGCAAGAACTAAACTGGGGGCACACACCAATTCAGCATATGGGGACCTCACAGGCCAGGTCTGGGATTCAATCTTCAGGCTCTGGGGCTGCAAAGCGAGCGCTCAACCCGTTGAGCCATCCCAGCTTCCCCCACCTGTTTGATTAAGATTAGATTTCTGGGAGACACTGAAACTACAATTAGATTAGGTATTAAATCTAGGTTTGGTATAATGGGCTTTTAGCATGAGTGATGCCATTTTGGGTTTTGTGGGATTTTTCTTTAACATTCCTTGTCTACCTCACCTACTTTATGGTTATCTAAGATGAATCTCCCTTCCTGGAGCAGATATTCTTTTAAATTCTTTTATGTCCTAAGGGCTTAGTAAAGCCAAAGCTTCTTCCTGAGCTTCTGGGACTTGATTGTTTTCAGATAGAAATAATCTGCATGCCAGAGTAGCACATATTGGGGCAACTTATTCTGAATCCCTGCAGTTGTGTTTAGAAATTTTATATGTAATTTTTTTTCTTCTACAACGGCTCTACCATTTCTTTGGGTATTTTGGTGTTAGATCAAGAAATAGACTACTATTGATGGTAAACTGATGCAAAAATCTTTTTCAGTTACTTTTTTAAGTCTACCATAATGAAGGTCCCTGTTTCCAAGACTCTTCTAAGTTTATTCCTATTAAAGGAAGCTAGAATTTTGGAGAATCAAGATCATTAATAGATTGGGAAAGTTGGAGGTTATCATTTAGTAAATAAATCCCTCATTTTACAGATACAAGAAATAAAGAGTAATTTGCTTAAGCCAGATCAAGAACTATAGGATATTATATAATCACTCCGCTTTCTACTTCTGTGGGAGACAAGTTCTTATCAAATTTTCTCCCTCAGTTCAGGGTTAGTTCTTTTGCATTTAAAATGTGGCTCTCATCGAGTTTTAATAGTTTGTAATGTATGGGATGAAAAGGAAGCTAGTTGTACCTTCTGGCATTTAGTGTCTGGTCTTCCTAAGACTTTTAAGTGATAATCTATAGACTTGTCAACATTTCCTTATTTTAAATAGACTTGTAAATTAAATCAACAAATATTTTTGACTGCTATTTGTACAGGGCCTGGGGATTGAATCTTAATGAAATGAGAGAGGAGTCTGTCCCTCATATATCTGACTAGTGTCTTTTATGGTTATATGACAATAGGGAACGCTTTCTCTTGGCTAGACAAATGGATGGCTTTATTATTTGTTTTAGCAAGCTCTCCTATGTCAGTAACAGATTTGCATTTCCTAGAGTAGGGGCTAAGATTCTGCGGTGGAATCTTTCCTTTTTGATGTGAATTTTCTAATTATGTCAGACCTTCCTGAAGGTCGTCCTTGAACGGCCTTTTCTGCCCAGTGATGGCGAAGGTATTGGCAGGTTTCCAAGCCTTCGCCTCAGTTTGGAGATTCTTGGAAGCGCTGCGGGTCTGACCACAAAGCTAATGAATGACAAGAGCGCAGTATCCTCCGCAGGCCGCTGCGCGGCCGCCGCAGCGCGCCTGCGTGCAGGGCTCCTTTGTCGCCGGGGCGGCTGGGGTCCGGCTGCGCCTGCGTGGTGGGAGGCGCGCACAAGCGCGCTGCGCGGCCGCACCGGCCGGGGGCGAGCAGACCGGGAGCAGCTGCCGCCGCCGTCGCAGCCGTTGGCCGCCGCAGCGGAGTTCAGAAGGCCCGGAGGTGGGGGACTTCACACGGTGGCTGAGATGTCCACTGCAGCTTTTTACCTTCTTTCCACCCTGGGAGGGTACTTAGTAACCTCATTCTTGTTGCTCAAATACCCAACCTTGCTGCACCAGAAAAAGAAGCAGCGATTCCTCAGTCAACACATCTCTCACCGCGGAGGTGAGCGGGGTCTCTACAACCTGACGGCGGAGATGGGGGAGGCATCTGTTTTTTTCTTGGCCCTTTGGAGTAACGTAAAAGGCTGGCGGGTGGAAATACCCACGCGGGAGTTTGTGGGAGAATGGGGATGTGCGAATAGGGGGATCCCGGAGATGAAGGCGATGTGAAGGGGAGGTCTCTTACGGGAAGGGTCTGACACAGCCCAGGTGAGGATCTCTTGAGGGCTGCGGTGGCAGGGATTCTCAGGAGGAGGAGGACCAGGTTGAGAATAAAAGGTAGATGGAGGGTTTCTGGGCGGACAGAACGACGATCGCAAGGTCCCTGACTAGCGGCGAGGAACCAGGGGAGGGGAGCTGCAGGCAGGGCTGGGGGTTACCCGCCGTGGTAGCCGGGAACAACTGCTCCCAGCGAGCCACTGGCTGAGCCTATGGGGATTCTGGGCCACGCTCTTCCAGTGCTAAGGAACTGCGTGAACCTGGAGTGGGCTGCAGCTCGGCTGTCTGCAGTCCCTGGGGGCCAGTCCCAGTCCCCCACACCCAACTCTGAACAGGACAATTGAGAAGAGAGGGAAACTGAGTTCCTGAGCAGGATACACTTCCCAAGGTCACAATTAGAGCATGGGCGGGACTGGGACAGAAGTTGGAGCGCCCTGGTTCCCAAGGCTGCAAACCTTTTACCCTGCACCCCAGCAATGAAAGGGGGATTTCCAAAAGACAAAAAGATAATTTAGGTTACGACAGGATAGTATTGTTTAAAGAAAATAAAAAAGTTCCTTTTTGGAAAAATGCCTTACTAAAAGGAGCCTAAATAGTTCACGTTCTAATTTCCCAATAGCAAGCTAAATCTTTGCCTCTTTATTACTGAGTAATAAGTGTCTGTTTCATATTAAGCATGCTGTATAAAATGCTGTGCAGTTGGATTACTTCAATTTTAATTCTTCTTTAGAGATGAATGCTAAAGTAGGTTTAAATTGCTTGAAATTTGCAGTCTAAAACTCAGTTTAGTACCATAACTCCTTTTCTAAGAAGAATTGGCCAGTAGTAAAGTTTTAAGTATCACAGAAATACATTATCATTCTCCTGTATAATCTGTATAATTTTATCAGTTAAACATAATAAGTACTATGCTAAAGAGTGACTTCAGTGGTTATGCTCAGAAATACATTATCATTCTCCTGTATAATCTGTATAATTTTATCAGTTAAACATAATAAGTACTATGCTAAAGAGTGACTTCAGTGGTTATGCTCATCTCTCATGAAAAGCATCAGTTTTTAAGGGGTCACCAGCTAAGTGCCATGTTATTAGTTGGTTTATCCATATTTTAATAGATACATAGTTGAACTGTAGGATGATGTATGACTCCTAATGAGCTTTCAACCATTAAAGCAAAAAAAACAAAACAAAACAAAAAAAACAACTTTTAAAACCAAAACCAACTTTTAGGTTTTTTTTTTAAGATTTATTTTTATTGTATTTTTGACAGAGAGAGACAGACAGAAACAGACAGAGAGAAGGGGGAGGGCCCAGAGCAGTCTCCATAGTTGACATTAGTTTTCCATATAGTTTAACTCCACAGGTGGGCACAGGGCTGCGCAGGGCAGGAACTGGGCCAGGAGCCTCCCACATAGACCCTGGCAAGAACTGAACTGAGGGTACACCCCAGTTCAGCATGTGGGTCTGCCTGGGCCGAGCCCGGGATTCAATCCTCAGTCTTTGGGGCTGCAAAGCAAGCGCTTAACCCGTTGAGCCATCCCAGCTTCCCCCAACTTTTAGTTTTTAGGTTGTTGCTGTAGAAGCAATTTTCAATGGTGGTAGTCCTATTCTGGAGATAGGCAGTACACACTGTAGTTTTGTTTACTGATTGAAAAAAGAGAAGAGTACTTACAAAAAACCCAAACCAAAACAAAACTAGATCCTCAAAAAAGTTATCTAAACTGTCATAATGGGTGATCTAAATCTCATTTTAGAAGAAATAAATTGTTAAATACCTGCAGATTTAAAATCTATTTACTTGTTATGATGGTCGAAAATACTGTAGTAAGTTTCTATGTGTTAGTGCTTAATGTGGTTTTGTTTGAGTATGTGTATCAAATAACACAGTTGAATCCAGAGTGACAAAGGAGACACTTATTAAAAAGCACTTTGTAACTCAAGATACTAAATTTCTGGAAAATAATAGACTAAGAAGGAGGCACCTCCTTGCTTTCTTTTAGTTCTTTTCTTGGACACCAATAACAATCACTGGTGTCTCTGAGCATATCACTAACAGTTGGGTTAATTCTTTATCTTTCTTACTGCAAATTCTCGATATTTCATGTAAACCAAATGTAGGGTCATTTCAAGCTAAAACATTGATTGTTATATGTGTTTAAAATATATATACCCGAATTGGGTGAGCCAGGATGATTCAGTGGGTTGAGCACTCGCTTCACAGTCCCGGGGACCCAGGATTGAATCCCAGCCCCTGCCCTTGCAGACCCATATGCTGAACTTTGGTGTGTTTCCCATGTGGGAGGTCCCTAGTTTGGTTCTTGCCCCCATTTCCCTCCCTCCCCCCATTTGGCCCCTGGCATGAGGGGCATGCCTCCCATGTGGGAGGCCCCCAATCCAGTTCCTGCCCTATGTGGCCCCCACCCACCTGTGTGGAACAAAACCATGTTGAAAACTGATTATATATAACTATGGAGACTGCTCTGGGCATCCCCCTTTTCTCTCTGTGTCTGTCTCTTGTCAGAAAAAATAAAATAAATCTTAAAATATATACACCCAAATTGCTATAACTTGAAACTCTTTAATGTGTACTAATTATGTCTATAAAAGCTTTATCACCTGAGTCAGTTTTGGATCCACCACTAGTTAGCCTTGAGAATGAGCCTGAGTTTCCTTATCTATAAATGGAGACCATTTGTCTTTCTTCTCTTTGTGTTGGTTAAGAGGTTAGGTATATAAAAATACTTTGAAAATTGTAAAATTGTTTGGAAATATAAGTATGGACACGGGATCCACATTTGTGTTTTGTAATGAACTTTGAATTGATTGAGAAGGATGAGATCACTCAATACTTAAGTTTTCAAAGTTTTGGTGAACACTTTTGCCTTTTCTAAGATTGATTGTTCTTGAAAATACTCTTTCAAAAATTAAATGCTGTAGGCTTGCTTTATTCTTACCTTTTTTAAGCATACACTTATTGCAATAGTGTATAATATACATCTGCTTCCATTACTAAACTGAGTTCCTCAAGGCCAGGTTTTATCTATTTTTCATTTTTTAAAGAATTATTTTATTGTTTGAGAGAAGGTAAGAGAGAGAGAGAGAATGGGGGGGAAGTTGGGGAAGAGCAGTCTCCATAGTTGTACGCCATTAGTTGTGGCATGGTTGCATTCTACACAGGTGGATGTGGGCCCATGTCAGGTGGGAACCGAACCAGGGGCCTCCCACATGGGAGATGGGAACCTTTTCTACTGGGCTATTTGGCAGTTACCAGTTGCGCCACAGTTCATCATACGGGATTTGCACGGGCCAGGGCTGTGAATCGAACCCTGGACCTCATGATTGCAAGGCAAGTGCCCAACCACTGAGCTATCCTGGCATCCCCAAGGCCAAGTTTTAGATTTTATTAATTCTTGCATCTCTAGCCTCTCATACAGATACTAACATATAATTAAAATAATAGTTTATTGTCTGATAATTATGTATTTCATGCTAGATACTTTTCATATATTTCCCAAATTTATTTGACCAAGACCCACTTTTTATAAACTACAATGTATTGATAAAATACCAAATAGGACTAAAGGTACATACCTTTTGAATTAAATAGAGAGCAAGTAATACACCCAAAGGCCATTTTCTAAATTTCTCTATGAAATTATGAATTTTATTAATATTTTCCCAATTGTATAAGAAATTCATGTTCATGATATAAAACTTGAAAATTATGTCATTGAGAAATGAAAAAATAGTTTCTAAACTTTATTCTCTGCACATAATCTCTATTAACATTCTGGTGATGTATCCCTTTAAGTACATTTGGAATTATACCATATTTACATTTATTTCAGATGCTCACTGAGTTAGCTAGAGATAGGATAGCAGGGAAATAACTTAACTTCAGTACTTCCTAACCTGTCTCCATGGGCCAAATGAATTAAGCAGCAGGCTTTTTAAAAAGAGCTCTATTAGGAGTTAGTGGCAAAGAATTAAAAAAAAAAAAAATCACCAACTGATCAAATGTTAACCTTCCCTCCTAATCTTTCACTCTTGGAATCAAGGCAGAGTACTGTCACAATCTGGACATCTTGATTGATTTGCCAGATGATAAGTTTGAGTGTAAAGTTTGTTCTTGGATATTGGCTTCCTCTGGATTCTAAACTTTGATTGTTCAAGGAGTAAATTGAGGCATCAGTGAGTCTCACAGTGTCACAGGAAGTAGCATTCTACAGTTGTACCTTGAAATGTGTTCTGCCTCAGAGTATCAATTCTTTTTAGCTCTTGTTCCCTCATTCCTGTTTTCAGGGAACTCTTTCTCACTTGTTTTGCTCATTCCTACTGATACCTTATTAGCAATGTAGTCATTTAATTGTTTATTTAATAGTACTTTCCTACTTAAAGCAAGCTCAAATGTATTTATTTTCAGCAATGGAGATTAGATAGATACACAAGGGCTGTCCAGCCATCCACAAAGGCCTCTATTTTTCATACTACATGGCTGGATACTTTCTGGACAGCCCTTGTATATCTATATATCTGTATATACATAGGTTAGTCAGTAAATCAAGCAACATATGTATGTGTGTATATATATATATATGTCTGTACATATATATATATTAGACTGTATACAAATTTAGAAAAAATACCATTGTAGAAAGATAATTGAAATTTATAAGAAACATAACAAAACCATTTATCATTGAAGAGAGCATGCATGTGGTGGTTAGTTGGTAAATGCTGCCTGTGTTATCAGTGTAGTTTGAATATCATCCTTCCGTTCTTCTGTGCTATTGGTGTATTTCATTTTTTTCTTATGTATGCAAATATAAATTTCACATTTTTTTTCCTTGAAATATAGAACCAATTCTGCAGTATTCCAGGGAAGCCATACTGAGAAACTCTCTTTTGTATGTACCATCTCTAATCCTTACAAACTCTTGATGCCCTTATATAAGTCATATATACTACATGCAGGGCACACTATAAATGTTGAATGAACAAATTATAAGTGAAGAATGAACTTACTTTATTGCTTGATTTACTGAATAACTCCATTTTGAATTGAGATAGGATTAGATCTTTAAATACTAAGATAGGTTTTATTTGCACTAACCTGTCTTTTCCATATCAGAAAATATTTCAATGTGAGGGTTCTCTTGTGGCTGATGCACACTGTTATATTTGTCATTGGTTTATAAGCATCACACATATATATATATATAATGTATACAAAGATGTAAATGATAGTGGTGGGTGGATCATAACTGTAAACCAAGTATTTGGGAGATAAAAAAAACTAAATATGTTTCTTTTTTTTTTTAAGGTAGTTTGTTTTATTTGCTAATTGTAAAAATGTTATTTAGATATCTTTTTGTTGTTGTTGTTTTTGTTAAATTTATTGGGATGTTTTTCACAGCATTTAAATCTAATTAAAGATGCAAAAGAGAGTGTTTCCATTACTTTCCTCATCCTACCAGAAATTAAACAATCACAAAGTAATTTTGAAGCGCTATGTGAGTGGTAAAGTTAATAGAGAATGAAAAGTTGGGACATATATAGTGAAGCTATAAAAGAAAGAGAATTGAGAATTTTCAGTGAAAGTTTTCTCAAGTGAAAAATAGGAACTGGTGAAGAGGAAAGCGGGGAAACGAAGGAATTCTGAACAAATTGTATTAGCATAGCATGTAAAAGCTGTGCTACTCGTTCTCTTCCACATTTCATAATTCATAACTAATTAAAATTAAACTTTTGTTTATGTGTAGAATGGTTATGTGAAAAGCCAGGCATTGTTTAAACTATTTATTGAAGGAAAAGAAAAGTTAATACCAAGCATTCTTCTATGAATGTGATGATACTTGGAAAGAAAAGGAATTTAAACCATTTCATGGGAGAAGAGCTACCCAAATAATTCCTTGGAGAGGAGTGGCATACCTCTTAATTAGTCCCTTAGTTACTCTCCAATATTTCACCATATGAATCTTAACAAGTAATTTGCATGTATTGTAATTGCGGAATTTATCTTCAAGCTTTACAAACAAAGAATATGGGAATAAGGACCAATATGAATAACTTACCTGTAAAACTGGAACAGTTCTTATGTGGATGCCAGCATAAAAGGTGCAGCACAGTTAATAGTAAAAAGGGTGGGATCTGAAATCATACTGCTTATGCTCAAATTCTAGTTCCTCTTGTTGGTTATGTGACCTCATTCAATTTTTCCTTTTTTCTGGAGATAGTAATGCCATGGTTGTGGGCTTTTATAAAATACATAAAATGCTAAGCACAGTATCTAGTTTCTGTAATTATTAATATTGTGACCACCTTTTCAATATTTTATTTAGTTCTGGCTATGTAATTTTGTACTGTTATAAAATAGATTCAAGATCCTTAGTAATGTGTACATACTGAAGCTGTTAGGTTTAAATGAATTAAAATTAATACAGAAAGCAGACATAAAAGACAAACAGGCAGACTTAGAATTTAAATATTAGTAGTAAAAATTGTATTAACTTTGGGGAAATTTATCTCTACCCTATCTTTTTCCTAACTCCTTTCCCCCAAACTGAACCATTAAATAAGTATCTTTTTAATTTTTTATGATGGCACCTTTTAAACATACACAAAAGTAGTAAAACTCTTAAGAATGTGCCACTTACATAGTTATCAACTCAATCTTGTTTCTTCTGTATCCTTGCGAATTCTTCTCACCCAGATTATTATTTTTTTAAAGATTTTTATTGTTTTTGACAGAGAGAGAGATACAGAGACAGAGAGAAGGGGGAAGGCCCAGAACAGTCTCTATAGTTGCACATCATTGGTTTTTCCACATAGTTTCGTTCCACAGGTGGGCGTGGGGCTGCACAGGGCAGGAACTGGGCCGGCCGGGGTCTCATCCCGGTGAGAACCAAACTGGGGGCGCTCCCCAGTTCGGCATATGGCTCCACACGTGCCGGGGCCGGGAATCGATACTTGGTCCCTGGGGCTTCAAAGTGAGTGCTTAACCCACTGAGCCATCCTGGCTTCCCCCAGATTATTTTATATATATATATATATATATATATATATATATTATATATATATATTATATTTTATATATATTATATATATATTATATATATATATATATATATATATATATATATATATATATTTATTTATTTATTGTTTTTGACAGAGACCGAGACAGACAGAGACAGACACAGAGAAAGACAGGGAGAAAGGGGAGGGCCCAGAGTAGTCTCCATAGTTGTACATCATCAGTTTCCACATAGTTTCATTCCACACAGGTGGACAGGGGCCGCACAGGGCAGGAACTGGGCCAGGAGCCCTCCTGCATGAGAGGCATACCCCAGTTCAGCATATTGGTTCACGTGGTGGGGATTTGCTCCTCGGCCCCTGGGTCTGCAAAGCGAGCACTTAACCCACTGAGCCATCCCAGCTTCCCATCACCAGATTATTTTGAAATAAATTTCAGATATCTCTTTTCAAATATAATAAATACTTATTAAACACTATTTTGTAGAATATTCTAAAAAATGTATATCACAAAGCTCCTGCTGTTGGAATTTGAGAAGTCAACTAACACTGCTTACTTTTTCTTTGCAAGCTTGGAAAAAATTTAGAAATAAAATGCCAGCATCAGAAAGATGGGAATGAAAATATTAACTTTATTACTCATAGAGCTGAATTTGGACTATATAATGCCCTCTCTGAATTGAATTTAAAAGTTGGAGGCCTTTTCCTTACATGGGTAGGACATGCCCTGGCAAACATTCTGTATAGATGCAGAAATTTTGTTCCTTCTTAGGTGGGCCACTGCAAATTAAGAGGACTGTGAAGGGTTGGGTCACAGGTGGACAGACAGTTCTTTCTCCTAAGTCACTTCTCCCATGGGAGAAGTATATGAGCGAGTAAAGAAGGGTGAAAAGTGTTCCTTACAACATCTATGAAGCACAGTATAGCTAAGTGCAATTAAAAAAAAGTGTTTCTTTCATTCTTTTCCCTTCTTGGGGACTAGAGTGAAATTTTCCTTCATTAGGTGGAAACGGGTAATGGAGGACAGATGTTTCCCTCAATAGTTGCCTTCAAAAAGCCTTCTTAAGGTTTAATTGAATAAGGTTATATACCAGAATACAAAAATAAGACTTAGAACTGGGAAAGCTGGGATGTCTCAGTGGGTTGAGTGCTCGCATTGCAGCCCCAGGGTTCAAGGATCAAGTACCAGCCCCAACCCATGTGGACTCACATACTGAACTGGGGTGTGCTTCCACCCCAGTTCTGTTTCTGCCAGGGTGAGCTACCCATGCGGGAGACTCCCTGGTTTGGCTCCCGCCTGGGGCGTGCCTCTCATGTGGGAGACCCCTGGCTCACAGGGGTGCGCTCTCCAGGCAGGTGGCCCCCTGTCTGGTTCCTGTCATACACAGCCCTGTGCCTCTACCTGTGGAATGAAACTGGAAAAACTAATGTACAACTATGGAGAGTGCTCTGGGCCCTCCCCATTCTCTCTGTCTCTGTCTTTCTCTCTGTCAAAAATAATAAATCTTAAAAAAAAAACTTAGAACTAAAGTTATTTAAAAAATTACATACAGCACACATGTAGTAGCACTAGAACCTTAAGTGTACACAGCTTAATTAAAAAAAAAAACAGGGAAGCTGGGATGGCTCAGTGGGTTAAGTGTTCACTTTGCAGCGCCAGGGACCAAAGATTGAATCCCGGCCCCGGCCCTTGCGGACCCATGTGCTGAGCTGGGGAGTTCTCTCTCTGTCTCTGTCAAAAATAATAAAATAAATAAATAAAAAAAACAACAAAAACAAAAACATACATGCATATATATATATATATATATATATATATGCCAGGATAGCTCAACTGGTTGAACACTTGCCTTACAGCTGCGAGGTTTGGGGATCCAGTCCTGGCCCTGGTCCTTGCAGACCCATATGCTAAACTGGGATGCACTTCTCATGTGGGAGCCCCCTGGTTTGGTTCCTGCCCATGCAGTCCCTCATCCACCTGTGTGGAATGAAACTATGTCGAAACTAATGATGTGCAGCTGTGGGGACTGCTGGGCCTGCTCCATTCTCTGTCTCTGTCAAACAATAAAATAATAAACAAACAAAAAAACCCAAAAGATAAACAAAACAGGTAGCTATTTAAAAAAATAAGTACACACACACACACACCCAGGTAGCCACCACTTAGGTTCAGATACAGAAAATTTCTAGAATTATCTAAGATTCCTTTGTTTCCCTCCCCCATCCCCAGAGGTAACCATCCAGTCCTCTGACTTTTATCATCATCGATTATTTAAGATAGTGGTTTTCAAAGTGCAGTCTGTGGACTCCTGGGAGTTCCTGAGACCCTTTCATGGGTCTGCAAGGTCAAAACTATTTTAATAAAACATTATTTACCTTTTTCACTTTGTTGACATTTGCATTGATGGTGCAAAAGCTGCAGTGGGTAAAACTGCTGTCTCTTTACCATGAATGAAAGCAGTGGTACCAAGTGTATGAGTAGCCATGATGTTCTTCACCATCAAGAACTCACAGGTCTTAAAAAGTCAGTTTCACTTAACAATATCTTATATGGGGGATACCAGAAGGGCACAGCAGGTTGAGCACTCGCCTTGCAGTCTGGGGTCTGAGGATTGAGTCTTGACCCTGGCCTGTGCAGATCCATATGCTGAACTGGGGTGTGCCTCCCAAGTGGGAGCCCCCCAGCCCTGTTCCCGCCCTGTGTAGCCCCGTACCCACCTGTGTGGAATGAAACTGTGTCACAGACTGATGACGTACAACGATGGAGACTTCTCTGGACCCTCCCGCTTCTCTCTCTCTCTGTCAAAAAAAACAAACAAACACCCTTAAAAAATAAAGATTTATTTTATTGTTTGGGAGAAGGAGAGAGAGCGAGAGAAAGGGAAAGGGCCCAGAGCAGTTCCCATAGTTTTATATCATTAGTTGTGACATGGTTCCATTCCACACAGGTGTATGTGGGGCCAAATGGGGCAGAAACCCAACCGGGCTCCGCCCACATGGAAGGGGAGAATCTTTACTGCTGCACCATCCACATGGTTACCAGCTGCACTGCAGTTTATCATGTTGGTTTGAACGGGCTAGGGCTGGGATTTGAGCCCCAGACTTTATGGTTGCAAGTCAGGCGCTCAACCTGTTGAGCTAATCCAGCATCCCCTAAATTTGAGTTTTTAAGCAAAACTTTGAATTTTAGAAAACATATCCTTGTATTCTCCACTATGAGCTTGTTAGCTTTCCAAATCTTAAAGCTTTCCAAATCTTAAAGATTTTCCTGATATTAATGAATATGATTTTAAAAAATATTATATAATGAAATTGCCAACCTTTAGAAGATCAGCATAATTCAGTGAATCAATATTTTCCAAAAGACCAGTGCTTGTTATTTCAAAACCATGCATGAATGAAAGATCTATTCAAAGTTCATGATGAACCAATGGATTTTCATGTAATAGAGTATGAAAAGATCATTGATATGGTTCAAATTCCACACTGCAACTTACTTTTTAAAAATTACCCCTGTGGAATTTTGGTTTAGTGTCAAAGAAGAATCTTTGTTTCCCAACTACTGATCTGTGAAGTTTGATATATATATGTATGAAGCAGATATGAGAATCTAGCTGTTTTGTATTATACCAAACATTAAAGAAATTTGCAAAAAAATGTAAAACAGTGCTACTGTTTTTGATTATATTTTGGGGGAGCTAGTTTTTCATAAAATGTTATAGTAACAAAATACTTTTATTATTTACAAATTCAAAAATGTTAGAAGTCAATTTCTAGTATATAATTATTTATGGGTATAGCTTATATAATCAAAAGCTCTTTGAGATGCTCAGTAAAAGTCTTGAGACTAATGATTGGTCACTGCCAGTTTTATTAACTTGTCTGTAATAAGAATCATCGTAATCTGAAGTGATAAGAAAGTGCTTTCTTGGAGGAGTTGAGAAGTGAATTTGTTCTGGAATTAAGGTTAAGAGGGGATGCCAGGATAGTTCAACAGGTTGAGCGCTTGCCTTACAACCGAGGTCCAGGAATGAGTCCGGGCCCCGGCCTGTGCTAATCCGCATGCTAAAGTGCGGTGCGCAACTGGTAACTGCCAGGATGGCGGTAAAGGTTATTGATTCCCATGAAGGAGGGCCCAAGTTCAGTTCAGCCCTGTGTAGCCACACATCCACCTACATGGAATAGAACTAAGTAAAAAAACTTACATTATACAACTATGGAGACTGCTCTGGGCCCTCCCCGCTTCTCTCTGTCTCTGTCTCTCTCTCACCTTCCCTCAAACAATAAAATAAAAAATAAATCTTAAAAAAAGAAGGTTAAGAAAAATTGGAGGCTATGGTGGAGAGAATGTTCCAGACATATGGCATGTCATGACTCCAATTTATAGACATTCACCAAACATCAGTTATTACAATAATGTCAATAGTAATAATAATAGCAATAATTCTTTACTTTTACTGAGTATTCACTATTTCGTTGAATCTAATCCCATTTGTTATAAGATGCACAAATTTTAGGTACTAAGAGAAAATTTGTCAATAAACTGTTGTCTATTGTAAAACGCACTAACTTCAGAGCTTTTTGTTAAGATTTTTTTTATTGGTTTTGACAGAGACAGAGAGAAATGGGAGGGCCCAGAGCAGTTTCCATAGTTGTTCATCATTAGTTTCAGCGTGGTTTTGTTCCACACAGTTGGGAAGGGGCCATGAGGGCAGGAACTGAGCTGGGGGCCTCCCTCGTGGGAGGCACGCCACCTTGAGCCTGGGGCTGAACCTGGGGCCGAACCTGGGGCCTCCTTCATGAGAAGCACACCCCAGTTCAGCATATGGGTCTGCATGGACCGGGATCGGGACTCGATCCTTGGACCCTGGGGCTGCAAAGCGAGTGCTTAACCCATCCCGTCTTCCCTGATTTTTTTTTTAAAGAGTTATTATTTATTTTAAGATTTATTTTTATTGTTGACAGAGAGACACAGACAAAGAGAAGGGGGAGGGCCCAGAGCAGTCTCCATAGTTGTACGTCCTTAGTTTTCAATATAGTTTTACTCCACAGGTGGGCTTGGGGCTGCACAGGGCAGGAACTGGGCTGGGGGCCTCCCGAATGGGAGGCATGCCACCATGAGTTGGATCCTCCCACATGGGAAGCTCACCCAGGCCAGAACCGAACTGGGGGCACACCTAGCTCAACATATGGGTCCGCACGGGCTGGGGCTGGGATACGATCCCCGGACCCCAGGGCTTCAAGATGAGTGCTCAACCCACAGAGCCATCCTGGCATTCCCTTACTTCAGAGATGTTAAAAAGTGAAAAGCTACCATTTTTCAAATAACATATGGCACTTGACATGTTCATTTAATTATACCAATTCTATGAGATAGGTACCATTATTCTCATTCATAGAGCTACGGAATTCCCTTCGGCCTATCAGAGAGGTCAGTTAACTTTCTTAAATCACACAAACATCACACAAATTTTATAGCAGAGATTCTAACTCCAGAATCTCATTCATTTATTTTTTTTAAAGATTTATTGTTGTTGTTTTTTAACGGAGAGAGACAGAGACAGAGAGAGAGACAGAAAGAACGGGGAGCGCCCAGAGCAATCTCCGTAGTTGTACTTCATCAGTTTTTGACATGGTTTCATTCCACACAGGTGGGTGGGGGACACGCAAGGCGAGAACTGGGCTGGGGGCCGGTTCGGCACATGGGTCCAAACAGGTCAGGGCCGGGGTTCAATCCTTGGTCCCTGGGGCTGCAAAGTGAGTTCTTAACCCGCTGAGCCATTCCAGCTTCCCCCAGAATCTCATTCTTAAGTACTACGCTATACTACCTTCAGTTAAAGTGATTAAAGCACAGTCACTTATTTTAAGTAATTCATGGGAAAGGAAGGAGAGAAACAGGTAAATAATTTATGCTATAATATGATAAATGCCTTAGTATAGAGATGCACATAAGAAATTGGACATACAGAGGGGAGATGGTTTAACTCTGAGGAGGTGTGTATGTACCCAGTCCTCTTCTGTCTTTACTATGATCAGATGTTATAACTTAAAAATCACATATAGCTTCTAATATTTCTGCATTGTTGTGGCTGTTTTGATTTTTTTTTGTTTGTTTTCTTTTTTAAGAATTATTTGAGAGAGAGAGCCCAGAGCAGTCTCCATAGTTATGTATCATTAATTGTGACATGGTTTTATTCCACACAGGTGGGTATCCTGTGTGGGACAGGAGCTGAAATGGGGGCCTTCCTCATAGGAGGCGAGAACCTTTGCTGCCATCCCGGCGGTTACCAGTTGTGCCTCAGTTCAACATATGGGTTTGCATGCGCTGGGGTTGGGATCCCCAGACCTTTCAATTGCAAGGCAAACACTCAACCTGCTGAACTATCCTGGCATTTCCTGCTGTTTTGACCTTTAATGCCTGCTGATACAGCTAACAATTAAAAATGACATTACATTCTTTAAAATATGTGTAATATCTACATAATATCTAAACATCAAGATTCACTAGGTATGGGGAAGCCAGGATGGCTCAGTGGGTTAAGCGCTCACTTTGCAGCCCCAGGGACCGAGGATCAAATCCCGGCCCCGGCCCCGGCCCCGGCCGTGCGGACCCATATGCTGAACTGGGGAGTGCCCCCAGTTCAGGTCTCTCTCTTTCTGTCTCTGTCTCTCTCTCTCTCTCTCTCTGTCAAAAAAAAAAAAAAAAAAAAGATTCACTAGGTGTATCTTAGTAAAATGAATTTATTGAAAAATAAAAAATCCGAAGTAGCTAAATAAATGAAATTTAAATTTAATGTTTTACAGGTGCTGGAGAAAATTTGGAGAATACAATGGCAGCCTTTCAGCAGTAAGTATATAAAAGGGTATTCTTTGCTTTTACAGTTTATCTTTAAAGTAATGATTCACAAAGTGAAGGTAGTATACATGTAGCATCTACTTGTGATAATTGTTTCTATTTTATCAAAATTGCTTCTTTATGTAGTTAGAGGTATTACAAATCATGTTTGACTTCTTCATAACTGCAAAAAATGAAGTTGGAGCTTTGGGTAATCAAAAGATACTGTAGTTCCTAGGCTCAAAGAAGACGTTTTTAACAAGGAACATACTGTTTGTAATGCTAATTAGTCTTGGAGAGAAAGAGAAAAGGAGAAAATGAAACAACTGTTAACACTGGCTGCTGTTTATGAATAGAATTATGTGTCTACCCAGTACAGATCTGAACCTGTAATCGGGTCAGAAATAGGAAATGTGAAAATTCAAACCCATGCAAGACATTACCTGTCCATATTGATCTTCTCATATAATTGTTGAACCATTTTATATATATAATTGGAGCTAAGAAATCAGGAGAATTTGTCTTTAGTTTGTTTTGCTTTTCTCATCAAAGACACCTTAGAGATTATTATCCTATTGTCACGTCCAGAAGTACAGCTTCTCCATATTCTACTTTCATTCTAAATCCTATCCCTCGATTTGTCATGGCTTACTCTTCCTGTTCTATAATATGATGCCTTTTGGTTTTGACTATAATCTCAATAGTCTCTTACACCTTTAAAATGTAGAATCTTTCCTCCTGTCACAGACTGTGAAACAGATTTAAATGAAATGATCTTCTCTACTGAAGTTATATCTAGCTAGGTAGCTATAGCTAAATATGTATATAATTTTATATGTACAGTTTCTACTGAGCTACACACCCACATGCACACAGCTTTCCTCACCCCACACTATCACTTGTCAAATATCTGTTGCCTTGGATGTAGTGGTATATATTACTTGTGAAAAAACTACTCATATCTTTGAGTGATTTTAATATTTTGTGTTTAAATATATTATTTTGTAAGCTTTTCTCCATATTTTTAATTAAATTTTTACCAACCACTCTTCCTTATGAAATTAAAATGTTGGGTTGTATACTATTTCTAACAATAGAACATAAATATTTTTAATTTTGAAGATTTTCATCCTCTGAAAATTTTTTTTGAAATTCAGAGAATATGTAATTTAGATAGTTTTTACTTACTAGATACAACATTACATTTCCATTTTCAGCAGTAACTACTGAAAAGTGCCACAGCCTTCTCTGTCACTTGCTAACTGTCTATAACTTCAGTTGTTTTTGGAGACTTTTCTGGTACTTTAGAAGAAGAAAGCCACTCTTTGTAAAACTGCTTGTTACTTGACTTTAAAATTTATGAAAAACCTAAATCAGAGAGCCTTTAATTTTTAATGTCTTAAAATTTCTATTTATTTATTTTTTAATTAATTAATTAATTAATTATTTTTTATTGTTTTTGACAGAGAGAGAGAGAGAGAGATACACAGACAGAGAGAGAACTGAACTGGGGGCACTCCCCAGTTCAGCATATAGGTCCGCATGGGCCGAGGCCAGGATTCAATCCTTGGTACCCAGCTACAAAGTGAGCGCTTAACCCACTAAGCCATCCCGCCTTCCCCAGTAGATCATTTTGATGATGTTTCTTGTTTGTTTGTTTGTTGTTTTTTTATTGTTTTTGACAGAGAGAGACAGAGAGAGAACTGAACTGGGGGCACTCCCCAGTTCAGCACATGGGTCCGCACGGGCTGGGGCTGGGATTAGTAAAATCTACTTTTTTTTTTTTAACTGAACTGGGGGCCTCGCCGCATTCGGGAAGCACACCCCAGTTCAGCATGTGGGTCCACCTGGGCCGGAGCCAGGATTTGATCCTCGGTCCTCGGGGCTTCAAAGCTATTGCTTAACCCGCTGAGCCATCCCTGCTTTCCCTCTCTTAAAAATTTTTTGTTGAGGATGCTGGGATGGCTCAGTGGGTTGAATACTCCTCTTGCAGCCCTGGGGTCCAAGGATTGAGTACCAGACCCAGTAGACCCATATGCTGAGCTGGGGTGTGCCTCTAGTTCGGTACTTGCTAGGCCGAGCTTCCCATGTGGGAGGCCCCTGGTTGGGCTCCTGCTCCAGGTGTGCTTCCCATGTAAGAGGCCCCCAGCTTGTGGGGGCGTTCCTCCCATGTGGGAGGTCACCAGCCAGGTTCCTGCCTTTTGTGGCTCAGCACCCACGTGTGGAATGAAACTATATCGAAAACTAATGACATGCAACTATGGAGACTGCTCTGGGCCCTCCCCCTTCTCTCTGTCTCTCTCTCTCTCTGTCAAAAACAATAAAAATAAATCTTGGGGAAGCTGGGATGGCTTAGTGGGCTAAGCGCTTGCTTTGCAGCCCTGGAGACCAGGGGTCAAATCCCGGCTCTGGCCCATGTGGACCCATATCCTGAACTGGGGTGTGCCCCCAGTTCACTTCTTGCTGGGACCTATGCGGAAGGCTCCTGGCCCAGTTCCAGCCCTGCGCAGCCCCACGCCCACCTGTGGAGTGAAACTATATGGAAAACTAATCCTCAACTATGGAGACTGCTCTGGGCCCTCCCCCTTCTCTCTGTCTCTCTCTGTCTGTCCCTCTCTCTGTCAAAAACAATAAAAATAAATCTTTAAAAAAAATAAATCTTTAAAACACGTAATTTTTTTGTTGTTTGTTGGTGGTGGAGATTTTTTTTTTTTGTCTTATGAATCAGTGCTCTTGCTATCAGTATGGACTTTTATTTATAGAGATATTCTACCATTTTTTAAAAAACTGTTAGGAGACTTAGAAGGTTTGTTTTTTAAAACATACCTGCTTCATCAACAACAACAAAATTAAACATACTGTTTTCAGGGTACTACTGTGTATTAAAAATATAAAGCGTATAATACATAATTGACAAAAGACATGCTGTGCTTAGCTGTGGTATATATCTTAGATAGAATGAGTAGTTGAGGGAAAAATAGTAAAAATATAATCAGCAGCTAAAACTTAGATCTTATTTATGTACACGTTTAGATTTACACTTTGCAAAGTATATATATTATGACATGGTGAAGACAAGAAGATATTAGAGAAAGTATAGAGTTGGTATTGGAAACCTGGTTAAGATTAACCAGAAAATTGAAAAGGTACCAGGACTAGAAAAGCTAACACTTGGTAGCAAGGAAGAAGCTATTTCTAAAAATGAGAAATGTTTGAGATTAACATTTGAGGGTATGTGGATCAGGTATGTCTAGGAAATTGAAAGGACTTTAAGAAACATGGAAAATTCATTCATTATATTATAGTGGGGCTAAAAAGGTAATTAGGACTGACAAAGAAATAATTGTATCTCACAATTTGGTTTATAAAATGCTTTCAAGAACACCTTAAGTTAGGAATATGGCTCTTCTATGATTTCTTTTTTTTAAAGATTTATTTTTATTGTTTTTGACAGAGAGAGACAGAGACAGAGAGAAGGGGGAGGGCCTAGAGCAGTCTCCATAGTTGCATGTCATTAGTTTTCCACATGGTTTCATTCTATAGGTGGGTAGGGGCTGTGCAAGGCATGAACCGGGCCGGGGCCTCCCACATGGGAGGCACACCCCAGTGAGAACCGAACTGGGGGCATACCTTAGTTCTGCACAGGGGTCTGCACTGGCCAGGGCCAGGACTTGATCTTTGGACCCCGGTGCTGTAAGATTAATGCTCAACCCTTTGAACCATCCTGGCATCCCCTCTTCCGCGATTTATTGGGAGTAAAAATCTTTATTAATCTCTCAGTCGGGAATAGCTAGCTCTGGTACTAACACCAGGCTCTTACTAGTTGCATACTGACTGAATGAGGTATAGAATGGGGCACTCACGAACAAAGCAGAACAATAGCAGATGACAGATGAAGGAGACAGAATCTTATCCAAAATAAGCGTAGATTATTTTGACAAATTATACTACAAATTATACTACATACACTCAAGCGTGCGCACACACAGTCACTAAGCCCTTGAGTATGTAAAATCTGGTTCTTAAGAGCTAATAAAACTAGGTTATTAAACCAGGCCGCCTTGTAAATACCCTTAGGACAATTTGATCCCTGTGGTATTAACATATGAATGGTAAGAGAAAGAAACAAATTGTATTAGCACTAGCTGGAAGTCTAAGTTGGTGGGCAGCCAAAGTAATTAATCAGTGACCTGATTCTCAGTGATAAATTTTTTAGAATATCTAATTATTACCATACTAATTATCTCATCAATGAAATGGGAATAACAATACAACCTCAATGTTGTTAGGAGCAAATAAGAATCAAATAAATTCCTTAACATAGGGTCTGTGTAAGCTGTATATATCATTTGTTTCTGGGAGTTGCAAGTAATTTCACATTTTAGAGCTAGAGTTTTCATTTATTTTTCTGGAAATGTTGAAGTCTTGGCTTCCTTAACATTTTTTTGTGTTTCAGCTTGTTAGAAATTCAGCTAGAAGATTTCTGGTGTTTCAATTGAAGTAGATGCCTATTGTTATGTAAGGAAAATTTTGAATGCCAAGTGATAAAATTTTTTTTTCCTTGTTATGTTTTAGCTGCGTATCAAATTTGAGATAGTTTTATTAGGAAAAATTACTGATTGTTCTAGATGCACTTACTATTGCTCTAAATTTTTATTTATTAGATTGTGACTAAGAAGTACCTTAAGTATACAATAAATAGAGAATGTTTGGGTATAACTCAAACATTATACTCATTATACTCAAACATTTCTGAAAATAGCCAACATTTCAACTAAAGGCAAAGTTTAGACTTAGAAAGATTTGTTAGGTAATATGCATATATTAAGGTGACCAACCGTCGTCCTTTAGGGAGGATAGTCCTCCTCTTGGAAGTTCTGTCCTCCCTTGAAAAGTGTCCTCCTAGATGTCCTCCTTTTCAACTTGTGTTCAGTTTTTATCCACAGAACTACCAGACATTAAAATAAATAACAATTGTCTATTTGAAGAAATTAGAAAACTAAATATTTATTTAAATGCTGAAAAATTGGTCGAGTGGGAAAATGAACATGTTGAAGTTGATAAAAGATGGGTGGAAATATTCAACCATTTCAAAAATGCACATATACCATATGAAAATTTACTTCTAGTCCAATTTACATTGTGCTGCCCTGGCACTAATGCAGCAGTTGAAAGGGTATTTTCAATTGCTAATGATTTTTGGACAACTGAAAAATCAAGACTGAGTGTTAATACTCTAGCTGCAGCACTTGCAGTGAAATTCAATATGAAAAATAGTTCTTGCACAGATATTTCTAATATTTTGTTAGAAAATGACACATTAACAAAAAACATTTATTCAATTGAAAAATATTTATATTTAAATAATAATTAATCATAACACGCCTGCGTTATCTATTTACTATAGTATAATGCTTTTTGTTTAGTTATTGTTACAAAGAATAAATTTTTTATTTGCAATATTTGTTTCTTTAATTTATTTATATCCTCATTTATTTATGTCCTCCTTTTCATTGGAAAAAAGTTGGTCACCTTACATATATATTTTTTTAAATACAGGAAAATATAGATAACTGCTGTCCTTAATTCTCCCTTTATACATTCATACAAAACAAAAAAGAATGACATGTGAGTGATCAAAATGTAGTAGTACCATTTTTTAGCTATATAGAGGATCTTAGAATTTTATTTCAAAACTGTTGGCTGTATATGTTACTTACTGTTTCTACATTTTTATTTTTTAGAAAAATATTAAACAGTATAATGACAATATTTAAGGAAATTAAAAAATACAGAAACATAATTTTACCAATCTAAAACTATTTTTGTTTGCTTATTTCTTTGTGATTCTCTCAAATACAATTGAAAAACGAATCTCATCTTTTATTTTTTAAAAGATTTATTTTATTGTTTGAGAGGTGAGAGAGAGATAGAGAAGGAAAGAGAGGAAAGGTGGAAGGGCCCAGAGCAGTTTCCATAGTTGTACATCATTAGTAGTGATATGGTTTCATTCCACACAGGTAAATGTGGGGTCACACAGGGTGGGAATTGAACTGGGGGCCTCTCGTTGCCATCCCAGTGGTTACCAGTTGTGCCTCAGTTCAGCATATTGAGTTTGCAGGGGCCAGGGCTGGGATTCTATCTCCATACCTTGTGGTTGCAAGGCAAGAGCTCAACCTGCTGAGCTATCTCGGCATCCCCACAGATCTTCTCTTTTAAAGGTGGGTATCCTTTAGAAAAGGACACTTAAAGTTAATTATTTACATCTTAGTAAAAATTACATTGAGGAGCTAGGTTTGTTTTTTTCACCCAACTACTGGTGGTAATCAGGACACTGAAGTGGGGAGAGTTACTTGAGGAGCGAGAGAGCAGTATGAGACTTGGGCACAAGACCGCAAGTAGCCCTTTGAGTCTTTTGGAATGGTGGTGGGTGAAGTAAGAGAAAATGGGAAAGTGGTTGGCTCTGAATGCAAATTTTGCCTGCTTCATAATTTAAAAAAATCATTAGCTCTCTGATAGTCAAGGATCTTAAAAATCATCTAATTCAACTCCCCTCATTGGATGCTTGTATTTCTCACACACTCATCATTTCTTTTTTGACCAATGAATTACCATATGTTTTTGAGAAACATTAAGAAACTTTTACTTAATTGTTAAAACTTTATTTTTTAATTGTTATATAATTTTTTTTATATCTTTTTTATATTTATAGAGAGTAATTATTTTATCTTCAGTGCATATTTATTTTTATTTTACTTTTGACAGATAGAGAGAGAGACAGAGACAGAGACAGCTAGAGAACCGAACTGTGGGAACTCCCCAGTTCAACATGTGGGTCCGCCTGGGCCGGAGCCGGGATTCGATCCTTGGTCCTCGGGGCCTCAAAGCGAGCGCTCAACCCGCTGAGCCGTCCCGGCTTTCCCTTGTTATATAATTTAATGTTATGTGTTTTAGGTTTAAGTATAAAACAGAAGATACATCCACACTATTCAGGAGCTTGATAGGCAAAATAAGAATCATGAATGTTTATGTACAGTAGAATCTCAGGTAACCAGCACCCATGGGGATTTATAGATGCTGGATAAATGTTGTTTCTGGTTGCTTGAGAGTTACTATTAAAAATAGGCCTAGGGAAGCCAGGAGGGCTCAGCAGGTTAAGTGCTTGCTTTGCAGCCCCAGGGATCGAAGATCGAATCCTGGCTTGTGCAGACCCACATGCTGAATGGGGGTGTGCTTCCTGTGCAGGAGACCCCCAGCCCAGTTCCTGCCCTGCATGGCCCCCTCCCACCTGTGTGGAACGAAACCATGTCGAAAACTGATGAAGTACAACTATGGAGACTGCTCTGGGCCCTCCCCCTTCTCTCTGTCTCTGTCTGTCTCTGTCTGTCTCTGTCAAAAACAATAAAATAAATCTTAAAAAACAATAGGCCTAACTAATACCATACCCCATACCATACCATACCATACCTTTCTACCATCTCATCCCATACCATCCATACCATTCCATAAACTCTATATTGCCTTGATATTAATATTGAAATACAGTAATTAAAAGCAAGTTAAAACAAAAAAGGGACAAACAACACAGTTTTATTATACTTTAAAAACAGCTTTGTTAATGCAGTGTGCAATTTTAGTTAAATAGCAAACTTTTCAACTTAATGAACTTCACTGACATAATTTAACACTTTATTTTAGAAAAAACACAAACATACACACTTAAAACTGTTACAGTAGAGGTAGAGAGTTTACTGAGTAGACATCACATCAGGATCATCAGGATCTGAGGATGTAGGACCAGGATCAGGAGGAGTGGATGTAGATGCTTTTGGATCTACATCCATAGATGATGCTGTGCTGGCAAACTTGTGTGCAGCTTTCTTGAAAAGTGAATGAATATCAGCTTGCTTTGAGGCCTTATGCCTCTCCCGCAAAATCAGGTTTTGCATGATGTGCAACTGCATAATATGCTGAGGTTTTGTTATAATTTTTTAAAAAGATTTATGGTTTTTGACAGAGACAGAGAGCAACAGAGACAGGGAGAAGGGGGAGGGCCCAGAGCAGTTTCCATAGTTGTATGTCATCAGCTTTCAACATGTTTTTGTTCCACACAGGTGAGTGGGGGCTGTGCAGGGCGGGAACTGGGCTGGGGGCCCCCTGCATGGGAGGCACACCCCCTCGAGCCAGGGGCTGAACCTGGGGGAGGGGTGTGTGTGAAAATTGAACTGGGGGTCTCCCACATGGGAAGCACAACCCAGTTCAGCATGTGGGTCCACACGGGCCAGGGCCGGGATTCGATCCTCGGTCCCTGGGACTGCAAAGCAAGTGCTTACCCTGCTGAGCCATCCTGGCTTTCCCTATCAAGGAGTAACTTTGACTTTCAAGTCTTAACTTAAGAAATACATTTTGGGGGATGCTAGGATAGCTAAGTGGCTGAGCACTTGCCTCACAGTCACAAGGTCTGGGGTTTGATTCCTGGATCATGGAACTGCATATACTGAACTGTAGAATAACTGGTACCCACCGGGATGGCATGGTGGTGAAGGTGCTCACTTCGCATGCAGGAAGCCCTGGTTCAGTTCCAACCCCTCGTGTCCTCACATCCATCTGTGTGGAATGAAACCATGTCACAACTGATGACGTACAACTATGGAGACTGCTCTGGGCCCTCGCCCTTCTCTCTTTCTCTCTCTTTCTCTTTCTCTTCCCTTCCCTTCCCTCTCCTGCCCTCCCCTCCCCTCCCCTCCCCTCCCCTCTCTCTGTCTCTCTCTGTCTCTCTCTCTCTCCCACTGTCTCTCAAACAATAAAAATAAAATTAAAAAAAAACAACATTTTGTAAGGCTATAGCTGCCATAGGATTTCCTCTGATGGATCTAGGCAAAGTAAATTGAAAATATTCTGGAAAGGAGTCACCATTCTAAATGTTATTAAGAACACTTGTGATTCATGGGAAGAGGTGAAAATATCAATATTAATAGGAGTTTAGAAGAAGTTGGTTCCAACCCTCATGGATGACTTTGAAGGAGGGCTTTAAGACTTTAGTGGAAATAACTGCTGATATACTGGAAATAGCAAGAGAATTAGAAGTGGAACCTGAAGATGTGACTGAATCTCATGATAAAACTTTAATGATTAAGAATTGCTTCTTGGGAAAGCTGGGATGGCTCAGCGAGTTAAGCAGTTGCTTTGCAGCCCTGGGGTTCGAGGATGGAGCCCTGGCCCATGCGGACCCATATGCTGAACTGGGGTGTGCTTCCCATGTGGGAGGCCCCTGGTTTAGCCCCCAGCTCTTGGGGGCAGGCCTCCCATGTGGGAGGCCCCCAGCTGGGTTCCTGCCCTGCGTGTCCCCTGCCCACCTGTGTGGAACGAAACCATGTCAAAAATGGATGTCGTACAACTATGGAAACTGCTCTGGACTCTTCCCCTTCTTTCTTTCTCTCTCTGTCTCTGTCTCTCACTTTGTCAAAAACAATAAACAAATAAATAAAATCTTTAAAATTTATTTTTAAAAAAGAATTGCTTCTTGGGGATGCTGGGATAGCTCAGCGGTTGGGCGATTCCCTGTCAGTCTCAAGTCCCTGGGTTTAACTCTTGGCCCTGGTCTGTGCAAACTTGTATGCTGAACTGTGGCGCGACTGGTAACCGCTGAGATAGCCCAGGGGCGAAAGGTCTCACCTCCCTTGCGGGAGGCCTCCGATTCAGTTTCTACCTGTGTGGCCCCACATCCCCCTGTGTGGAATGAAACCATGTCACAACTAATTATGTACAGCTATGGAGACTGCTCTGGGCCCTCCCCACTTGTTTCTCCCTCTCTGTCTCTCACCTTCTCTCAAACAATAAAATACATCCTTTTTTTAAAAAAAGAATTGAGCAAAGAAAGTGGTTCCTAGAGATAGTCTAATAAAGTGAAAATAATATGGGAAATGATTAAAATAGTATTGTTATTGTGGGATTATAGTGAAATATTTTCATCTTGATGTTTTCAAATGTTTCCTGTAATAGTGTTCTGATATGTGTAAAGTCTAAAGTAAAATGGAATCTACTGGTGAAGATGCTGTCAAAATTATTGGAATGACATCAAATGATTTAGAATATTACTTAACCTCTTAGTCGATAAAGCAGTGTCAGGGTTGGAGAGGATTGATTCCAATTTTGAATGATGTTCTACTGTGGATAAAATACTATTAAACAGTATCACATGCTACAGAGAAATAATTCGTGAAAGAGAGTTAATCAATATGATAAACTTTAATTTTGTACTGTAATATTTTAAGAAATTGCCACAGCTACCCCATCCTTCAGCACCCACCACCCTGGTCAGTCAGTAGCCATTGATATTGAGGCAAAACCTTCTGAAAGCCAAAAAAAAAATTTGCTAAATGCTTAGATGATGGTTAGCATTTTTTTTTTTCTTTTCTTTTTTTTTTTTTTTTTAATTTATTGTTAAATTTGATGAGATTACATTGGTTGGTAACAATTAGACAGTTTACAGATGTTCAAGTCCACCTCACATCATTCATGCATCGTATTATGTGCCCATCACTCAGTATCAGTTCCCCTTCCATCACCTTATATCTAGTGCCCACTCCCACCTCCCCCCACAACTGTCCCCCCGCTCCTCCCCCCTATCCTGGTAACCACCAAACCATTGAGTGTG
>PVKE010008186.1:22650-48585 GCA_004027555.1 Craseonycteris thonglongyai | reverse complement strand
GAATCCGGAAAAATATGACCTCACTTATAGGTGGAATATAAAACTGAAAGTTACAAAGACACAGAGACCTATGGACACACCCAATAACTTGGTGATTGCCTGAGGGAAGGGGAGGAGGGGGGAGGGAGAGATGGAGGGGAGGTGGGAGAGGGCACCAGCATTATGGACACACTCAATGGTTTGGTGTTTACCTGGAGAGGAGGGAGGAGAAGGGAGGAGGGGGGAGGAGGGAGGGAGAGTTGTGTGGGGAGAGGGGAGTGGGCACCAGATATATGGTGTTGGAGGGGGACCTGATTCTGGGAGCTGGGCACATGATGCAATGCATGGGTGATGTGATGTGGAATTGTCCATTGGGAAACTGTCTGATTGTTACCAACCAAAGTCACCCCATTAAATATAACAATAAAATATAATAATATTAAAAAAACAAAAAACAAAAAAAAACCAAACAATAAAATAAATCTTAAAAACAAACAAACAACAACGCATGGACACAGTTTATTGGTTACCTGAGGGTAAAGGGAAAGGTGGGTGAGAGTAGGGTAGGATGGGGGAAAAGAGAAGGGGCATCAAATATATAGTGATGGAAAGAAAACTGATTTTGGGTAGTACATGATGCAATGCATAGACAATGTACTGTAGAATTGTATACCTGGAACCTATATAATTTTTACCAACCAATGTCACCCCCATAAATTTAACAACAAAAAAATTTGAGAGAAGGTAGGGTGTGGGGTGGGGAGGGCCCAGAGCAGTCTCCATAGTTATGCATCATTAGTTGTGACAGTTTCATTCCACACAGGTGGATGTAGGGCCACGTCGTATGAGAACTGAACTGGGAGTCTCCCATATGGGAGACAAGAATCTTCCCTCACCACCTAGTCATCCTGGTGGTTACCAGTTATGCTTCAGTCCAGCATATGGGGCTGAATGGGCGGGGACTGGGAATTGAACCCCAGACCTTATGATTATGAGGCAAGCACTCAACCAATGAACTATTCCTGCATTCCCTGATAGAGAACTTTTTTGGTTGTGGAGAATTGGCTGACTTCTACTGTGCACCTTGACACTTTGTTTCAGCATTGTATTGGTATACCCATGTTTCATTTCCAGTGATAACACAGCCCAAAACATTGTCTTTCCTCTCCAAAAGGTCTTGGCAAACTTCAACTCTTCTTTACTTTTGTTCATTGGTGAGCTTCTTTGGGACCATTTTTGCATAGGACTTTCTCTTGCCAAGATTTTCCTAACCATATCTCTACTCTATTGATGTTTGGTCTGCTATACTTGAGTCAGCCAACAGTTCTGATGCACAATTCGACAAAGTTTTGCAAATTTTCATCAGTTCTGCTTGTTACTGACCACACTGACCTCTCTTCATTAGTTATGCTTTCTCTCCCCTCAGAATAATGTACACTGCCATTTTCTTCATGGCATTATCCCCATAAACTTGAACAATGACCCTGATTTTAATTCCATTCCTACCAAGTTTAACAAAAAATTTAACACATAAAAACATGTAACAATAATGAACACCACTCATCAAGACACCGCCACACATCAACATGAACAGAGCTGTGCGACACCGATATACCAAGGTTATGACATCTTACCAAGTTGCCTGTACAATGCTGCCAAGATAAGTACACAGTGGCAAATTTGTGAACTTAATTGTCAGACCTTGTATCAATACACAACTTCTATGAGCATCTCCTTTTATCCTGGTTGACAAGAGAGGTGACAATGCATCCAGATATGGCGCCTGAACAATCCTTGTTGCCCAACCATACTGACACTATGAGGCCCATACCCTGCCTCCAATCCAAAGGCACAAAGCCCTGCCCAGGATGATGTCTAGTGCAGCCTATTCACAAGTCCCACTGTCATCTGGTCATGGTGAAATGGAACTTAACTAGACATGGGAGGGACTAAGGGAAGGCCAAGGTTGAGTGTGAACGAACAAATGTCAGACAGGACAATTCCAAGTCAGAAAAGATCAGCAAGTCAAATGGCATTTCAGGAAGGACAAACAAAACCACCAACTAGGGGCGAAGCCGGAATGGCTCAGTGGGTTAAGCGCTCACTTTGCAGCACTGGGGACCCGGGATCAAGTCCCGGCCCCGAGTCCTGGCCCCGGCCCATGCAGACCCATGCGTTGAACTGGTAAGTGACCCCAGTTCAGTTCTCTCTCTGTCCCTCTATCTCTCTGTCAAAAACAAAAAAAAAATGTTTAAAAAAAAATTTTAAAAACCCACCAACTAGGACAGCTACTTACCTGAGGAACAGGCATTGTTGAATGCTCTTTCTTTCCTCTTTCTCGTCTTCTGGGCTTCTTCCTCAGGCAACAAGTGTCTTTATAAGTCCATCTGAAAAGTGGAAAATATACTGTTATGCCCTGTTCCTGTGCCACAACCACATACACAGGGGAGAACTCACCATGTGGGAAAGACAGTGTCTGTTGCCCTTGTAAGAGGCGGCATTCAAGGTCAGTCAACATTTAGACACAGACAACTGAGTTTTCCTACCCCTTTTTTCAGATCACACTGCCCTTCTGGTGACCCCTTCCCACACACTGCAGCAGTGGGGACCTTAGCTGACTGACATCCCCCTTCAGGTCTCAGGCTCCAGGCAGACCAGACCCTCTCACCCTAAACCTAGATCTCAGTCCCCAGTAATGGAGGACCCAGAGCCTTGTTGCTCAGTAACAGATACAGATTCAAATCACCTGAAGAACTTTAAACATCACTGAGGGTGGGGCCCACCCTGAAGGTATGAATGGCACTTTCAGGTCAAGGGGCACAAAAGATGAAATGGCAGAACACCTCAGTTATCTAATGTGAAGGGGCTACAGCACCACCCAGACAAGGCAAGCCCAGCATACCTCCCTCCCACCAGCTTTTTCTTTTCCAGCTTTACTGAGGCATAATTGACAAATACAAACTGTGTATTAAAGGACTACAAATGGATCATTTGAAATACACTGTGAAATAATCATCACAACTTAATATGACCACTACCTCACAATTATCATATTTTGTCTGTGTAGTGAGAACACTTATTTATATGGTTGGGGATGCTGGGATAGCTCAACAGATTGAAAGCTTGCCTGGCAACCACATGGTCCAAGGACTGAATCCCAGCCCTGGCCTGTGCACACCCATATACTGAGCTGTATCGAAACTGGTAATTGCCAGCCCTGTGGCAAAGATTCTGGCCTCCTACAAGGGAGACCCCAGTTCAGTTCCTGCCCCACACAGCCCCACATCCACCTGTTTGGAATGAAACCATGTCACAACTAATGATGTACAATTATGGAGACTGCTCTAGGCCCTCCACCCTTCTCTCTCTCTCACTTTCTCTCAAACAATCTAAAAAGAAAAAAAACAACAACCAACACCAAAAAAAACCTACTTTCAGCAATTATGAAGTATATCATACAGTATGACTGCCAATACTATGCTGTACATTAGGTAACCAGAATGTATTCATTTTACCACTGAAACTTTGTACCACCATATCCCCATTTTTATTTTTCATTTTATTGTTAAATTTATTGGGGTGACATTGATTGGTAACAATTAGATAGTTTCTGGATGTACAAGTCCACATCACATCATCCATGCATTGCATTATGTGCTCACCACCCAGAACCAGCTCTCCTTCCATCACCACATATTCAGTGTCCACTCCCACGCCCCCCCCACCCCAGCTCCCCCTCCCCTCCCTTTTTTTTTTAAAGATTTATTTTTATTGTTTTTGACAGAGAGAGAGATACAGAGACACAGAGAAGGGGGAGGGCCCAGAGCAGTCTCCATAGTTGCACAGCATTGGTTTTCTACAATTGAATTCCACAGGTAGGCCCCATTTTTCCCAGGGCCTGGTAAACCACGTTATCCTCTCCAGTTCTCTGAGTTTGACTTTCTTCATTGCACATATAGCAACATTATACAATATTTAACTTTCTTTGGCTTGTATCACTTAATGTTTTCCAGGTTCACCAATGTTGTTGTAAATGGCAGGTTGTCCTTAATGTCTGGTATATTTCATCACAGACACATAATAGACAGACCTCCTTTTCTTTATTCATTCGTCAACAGACATTTAGGTTGATTCCACACCTTGGTTGTTGCAAGATTCATGCAAGAGCAGATATTTCTTCAAAATATGATTTCATTTCCTTTGAATATATGTACCTAGAAGTGGGCCCCTTCTTCACTATTCAATTTTTTTCTTTTTTGCTGTTCTGTTCATTTTGTTCCCCTCTCATCCTGATGTTTCCTCTTCTCTTATTTCTTTTGTCACACCTGTCTTAAGTCTACTCAGCAACTTGATATCCTCTTGTTTTTTTCCACCCAACTCTTCTGATTGTCCCTAATCTCCCATATTCTGCCACTTTCTTCCCCATCTCGGTTCCCTCCCTCTCCATTCCGGTACATTCCCTCTTTCCTAGTTACACACCTCTGCTCCCAATTCTCTGCCCCACCCAGGAGGCTAGATTTCCACTCTCTTGTTTCTTCCTCTGCTATCACCACTTGTGCTCTCTTTCAGTCCAGGCCACATGTGGCTCTCTGCACCATCTGTCCAACACTATCCTCTTCCTCTACTCTGTCTCAAGTGATTCATCATTGTTTTCCCACTCCTACTGCCCAACAAGGTCCTGACAATATAAGACAATGTACAAACCTATGGAGAATTATATGAGTTTATTTGAGTCAAACTGATGACATATATCTGGGAAAAGGATAACAGAATTCTTTGGTTTTAACACCTTTATAATAGAATTCTATGGTTCTTTTTTTTCTCTTAAATATCCCCCCACCTTGGCACGAGTGCCAGAATGGGAAAGTGGCACGTGCAGGGTTGCAATCCTTTTATTTTCCCAAATAAATCCTTTTTGGTGGCAAAATTTTTATTGTTTTTTAAGATTTATTTTATTGATTTTAGACAGAGAGAAATAGAGACAGAGAGAGACAGAGAGAAGGGGGAGGGCCCAGAGCATTCTCCATAGTTGACATTAGTTTTCCATATAGTTTCAATCTACAGGTGGGCGCGGGGCTGCGCAGGGCAGAAACTGGGCCGGGAGCCTCCCACATAGGTCCCGGCAAGAACTGAACTGGGGGCACAGCCCAGCTCAGCATGTGGGTCCGCACGGGCCAGGGCCGGGATTCGATCCTTGGTCCTCCGGGCTTCAAAGCGAGCGCTTTACCCGCTGGGCCATTCCAGCTTTCCCGCAAAATTTAACTATGTAATATTATTATAAAGTCGACAGTACCTTGCTAAAACTTTTACTGTCACTTCGCATGTCCCTCACTAATTCTCAACATGGCCATCTGTTCTACCTTACGCATTTCTACTGACATTTTCTATTCTTCAAATGGAATGGGATGAAGTAAGTTGCCTCTGCCTCTCTCTCCAAGAACATTTTCCAGTGGGGTGAAATGGAAGAACACTGAGTGTTACAAGGCAGATGTAGGTCACCCCTACAAACGCATGGTTAGAGGAAGGGGGGCCATGAAGTGGAAGCCCAAAGACCAGAAGTAACAAGCTTGAGGAAGACGCGGGACTAGGGACTAGACACTGCCTCGGGTTAGGGGTGAGGGTCCCAGGACCGGGGAAACAACGCGGCCTTTTCTGTCGCGGGGTTGATCAGCGATACTCCAAATTCCTTGAGTGTGAGGCCGGGGCTTGCGAATCCACCTCACGGAATACTTTAACGGCCCCTGACAAGCAGACAGGTCAGTTAAGAATTTTATAAAGGAACATGATGGGAAAAGGAGGTCTATAAGGTCCGAAGATTGAAAAGCCATGTGCAGGGAGCGGCCTCGGAGGCATTTCAAACCCGCCTCACTCCGAAATGACTAAATTTACATGGAGGGGAGGGCTTGTTGTGGGGCCTTCAAAGTCAATGGCTACTCCAGACCTCCGCATGAAGACGGGCGGTTGGGAATCCCAGCTTTAGACTAAAAAGACGGAAACTCACGCTCTGCCGTCGGACCTCCGCTTGCGACTCTCCCCTTTCGGTTCTTTAGTAAGTAGCTCGTGGAGAAAAAGGCGGGCTTTCTGAAGTTGGGCATAGAGCAATACGGGGCCCGACCTGCACAGAGGTGAAGCCTGCGCTGTAATCACCAGGAAGCAAAAGGAAACGGACGTGCGGGTGGGGTCAAATCAGAGCAAGACCTTCGGTGGGCGGGACCTGGAGAAAGGTCACGCCTGCGTAGTGAAGCCAGTGAAGCGAAAGGAAACAGCCAAAAAGGGCGGGGCCCTAGAGAAGAAACGACTCCAGAAAACGGGACCGGGTCAGAGGTCAGGCATGCGCAATGATTGCGAGGACGCAAAATGAACCCTTCGTGGGGGCGAGTGTGGCTTATCCATTCTGTTTTTCTGATTTTAGAAATGCTCTTGTCTTTAGAGTATGATGCAGAAGTGCTGCTTCCTGCCCCTATTGAATTACTATGGCTACGAATTTTTTTTTTTAAGATTTATTTTTTTATTGTTTTTGAGAGAGATACAGAGACAGAGACAAAGAGAAGGGGGGACGGCCCAGAACAGTTTCCATAGTTGCACATAATTGGTTTTTCACACAGTTTCACTCCACAGGTGGGTGCAGGGTCTTCACCCTGGTGAGAACTGAACTGGGGGCACTCCCCAGTTCAGCACATGGGTCCACATGGCAGGGCCAGGGGCTCTATCCTTGGTCCCAGGGGCTGCAAAGTGAGCACTTAACTCACTGAGCCATCCTGGCTCCCCCTAGCTATGAATTTTAAGTTAAAAGGTTAGTTATGTGAGCCACTTGTGTTGAAAACCAAGATGTTTTCCTCAAGTTGAAAACCCATATTTAAGTCAAAAGCTATTTTGTCAGTGGGTTGCACAGAGGTCCTGCTACTAAGTCTGAAGCAAGTCAGAGGGAACTGAGCTCTCGGTGAAGGGGGTGGGTGTGGGGAAGGGATGGGGCCCAGGAACATTTCTGCAGTTAGATTAATATAAGCATTTCAGTGATGCAAGAACTGCAGTTGTCTGTGTAGGATTATAACTAGAATGTGAAACACAGAATTCTTGCTGGGTACAATATGCAGTTTCATACTGACAGCAACAGAACAGCATTTCCTTTTCTATTCCCCATTCACTAGGGAGGCCAAGACTCAACACCACTCAGTTCCATAGTATTTCATAGGGACACAATCTAGGTAGGATATGAGACCTGAAGGACTAAGGCATGTGGTAATTTAATTTAGGTCATTAACTTTTATGTCATATCTGTTAGTTAACATCTATGAAATATGGTTTCTCTCATCCCTACTTGTGGAAGGTTTTGTCTATAGAGCATTGATTCCCAAATGGTGGTATACATATCCCTGAGGGTATATTCAGGGGTACCAGAGAAATGATCAGCAATGGTGAAAAAACAAGTTAAAAAAATACAAAACATTAGTTATGGAACAACAAATGTTTGAATCACCGTTAATGGAGACACTTCAAAATTAGCTCACATTAGTGAATGATGATGGGTGAGGGCATGGCTATGAACCCTTTCCCTAAATTGCTCTTCTACCAGTCGTTACAGTTTCAGAACAATCCATTTGCTACGTTTCTAGAACTTTCCCAAACGTATACATACATCCTTAGCCAGACTGTTTGATCAGTTCAGTTATTGACTGAGTAAAAGTAAGGGCATTGTCTTTAATCGTGATTCAAGTAGTTTTTTTTATTTATATGATTTATTTTATTATATTATTTTATTAGTTTATTAGTTTTTGTTTAACATAGTTTAACATAGTTTCAGTTATTCTTGTCAGTGATTTTTGAGAGTGTCAGTCATGGATCAGTGGTTGAAAACAGAAATGGTTGATTTGATGTGGATTATAACTCGCCGCCAAGTACTTCTCAACACGTGTTGGCAACTACGAGTGTAGCCACACTGGGAGATAGTAAAAAGGTGTGTGCCTCAGATACTACACAGAAGAAAAGGAAATACTCTGAAGAGTATATTAAATATGAGTTTGCATTTGTAGGGGATGATGACTGTCCTAGGCCTTTGTGTGTTGTGTGTGGGGAAATATTAAAAGTTTTTATTTATTTATTTTATTAATATTTTGACAGAGAGAGAGAGATACAGAGACAGACAGAGAGAGAGAACTGAACTGGGGGAGCTCCCCAGTTCAGCACATGGTTCCGCACGGGCCGGGGCCAGGATTCGATCCTTGGTCCCCAGCGCTGCAAAGTGAGCGCTTAACCCACTGAGCCATCCTGGCTTCCCCAAATGCAGACAAATTTTTTTTTTTTTTTTTTTTTAACTGAACTGGGGCCTCACCGCATTTAGGAAGCACACCCCAGTTCAGCATGTGGGTCCGCCTGGGCCGGAGCCGGGATTCGATCCTCGGTCTTCGGGGCTTCAAAGCGAGCGCTTAACCCGCTGAGCCATCTGTGGGGAAATATTATCCAATGGTTGCATGAAACCCTTTCTACTCATGTGACATTTTGAAATTAAACATCCTACATATAAAAACAAAGAAATACTTTTTTGACACATAGAATATTGTCCAACTGTTACTTTATATATGATGTCAGTAAAGGAAGACATTGAGAATGCAGTTGAGGCTTCATACCGTATTACTTATCGCATAGCTAAATGTGGTAAAAACCAAACCATAAGTGAAGATTTAATTTCTCCTTGTATTCAGAATACTGTTTTTTGTACTTTTGGGGAAGAACATGTCCGCAAAATCAATTTACTACCTCTTTCTCAAACAATACAATGTCTCCACGAATTCAGGAAATCTCTGACGGTGTTGAAGTTGTAGTAGATAGAATTAGAAAAAGTAAATTCTTTCCCATTCAGGTTGATAGAAGTGTAGATGTTGCTGATTTATCTACTTTGTCCAACATAACGAGGTATGTGGTAGAGAATGAAACTGAGGAAAACCTGTTGCTTTGTGACCTGTTGACAGAGAGTACCTCAGGCAAAGGTATTTTTAATGCAATCAATGTTTATTTCATTGAAAAGGACCATTAGTTGGTTGAATTCTTGCTGTGTACACACTGACAGAGGCAAGCCCATGTCAGGTTGTTTTATAGGCCTATGAGGCTTCATTAAAGTAGTAGCTCCCCATGTACCATGGAGTTATTGCTGTATTCATAGAAAAAGTCTTGCATCCAAGCCTCTTCCTAGTGAACTGAAAGATATTCTCGATGAGGCTGTAAAAATTGTAAATTTTATTGTCACAACCATGAAACTCCAGATTATTTAAAGTGCTGTGTGAAGAAATGAATTGCATTCACAGAACATTCTGCATACAGAGCTAAGGTGGCTATCTTGTGGCAAAGTACTTATATGGATGTTTGAACTTAGACACGAAGTCCAGGTATTTTTTGAAGACCATTGTTTCCATCTTGCTCCAAATTTTCAGGACATTGATTAGCTTCAAAGTCTTTTATATTTATTAGATATTTTTCTAGAAATAAACAAATTCAACTTGGGACTTCAAAACAGCTCAACTGCTACATTCTAAGTAAGCGACAAAACTCAGTCGATTAAAAAACTGGACTTTTGGAAAGCATGTATTGAAAGAGGTTAGCCTGAAGTTCTTGAAAATCTGCACAATTTCTTATCTGAGAATGACTTGCACCTATCCCAAAACGTGAAAGAGAATATTGTCAGTCACTTAGCAGGTCTTAAAGTGTCCTTTTAGAAATTCTTCCCTCAATGTGCAAAAGAAAACAACTGGATTGCAGATCCTTGCAATGAAGAATTCTTCAAAGAAGCTAAATTATCAATCAATGAAAAAGAACAGTTAAACTTTCAATTGATCCTTCTTTAAATTCTGATTTTAAAAGAAAGCATTTTATTACCTTCTGGGTAGATGTCAGGAATATGAACAGCTTAGTGAGAAAACACTCAAATACCTCTTGCAATTTAATACTGAACTAGTGGATAGAGCTTTTTCCTCTTACACTTACATAAAAAATAAGCACTGGGGAAGCTGGATGGTTCAGTGGGTTAAGCACTCACTTTGTAGCCCCAGGGACCAAGGATCAAATCCCAGCTCCAGCTCATGCTGACCCATATGTTGAACTGGGAGGCCCCGTTTGGTTTTCAACCCCCAGTTCAAGCCATTCGGGAGGCCACTGGCCTGGTTCCCACCCTGGGCAGCCCTGCCCACCTTTGTGGAATGAAATCATATAGAAAAACTGATGACGTACAACTATGAAGACTGCTTTGGGCCCTCTTCCTTCTCTCTGTCTCTGTCAAAAACAATAAAATAAATCTTAAATAAGTATTGCAACAAGCTTAATGCAAGTCTGGATTTAAGACTGTATCTTGTATCTTTTGAGCCTGATTTCAAGAAACTAAGTGCATCAAAGCAAGCTCAACTATCTAACAATGTTTCAGTAGGCTAGTGATCTGCATAACAATTATTACAGACTTCAGGTAACACAAATATTATTTACAATAAAAATTATTACCAATATTTAAGTGTGTTATGAATAATTATAAAATTAAATCTGTGGTTTGTATTTTTAGTGTAGTAATTTTTATTTCCTAATTTATTACCTCATTTCTACTATTTTACATTAAGATAGGCACTGAACAAGTTTCAGTATTTAAACACAGCTGTTTTAAAAACAAAGGGTACAATTTATAGAAATGGGTTTAAAAGGGGTATACAAGTGGAAAAAGGTAGGGAACCACTATTATAGAGAAATGGGAAGTCAGTGTGTGTGCAGGAGCAGAGCTCAGGGGAAGTGAGTTCAGCCCTGGGAGCCTGGGGAAAAGAGAGGGACCTGGAAGCGTTTGTTTTCTTGCCCAAGAGCAGTTTATCTTGAAAAATTTCAATCTGTTTGAACCTAAGCGTTTCTGTATCTAAAATAAAATAAAATAAAATCTCAGTAAACTGTTAGAAAAGAGACAGTTTAAGGTTTGAGAACTGGTATTGATACAGGCCAAATAGAAGACCCCCCACAAGTTCTCCAGTTTTAACTTTTTCTTAGTCCCTAGTCTCAATCATTTTTTTTTAATCATTTTTTTTTTAATATTTATTTTTATTGTTTTTTGACAGAGAGAAGGGGGAGGGCCCAGAGCAGTCTCCATAGTTGACATTAGTTTTCCATATAGTTTCACTCCACAGGTGGGCACAGGGTTGCGCAGGGCAGGAACTGGGCCGGGAGCCTCCCACATAGGTTCCAGCAAGAACTGAACTGGGGGCACACCCCACTTCAGTATGTGCGTCCACATGGGCCGGGGTCAGGATTTGATCCTCAGGCTCAAGGGCTGCAAAGCAAGCGCTCAACCCGCTGAGCCATCCCAGCCTCCCTTCAATCATTTTTCTTAATCAGTTTTCCAGTCTGTAGCCTTAAACAATAGAATGTATTTTACCTAGCTAGCCCATAGAATGTCCCCTGCCTCCTGCTTTAGACAATCACCCTGAAATTTGTGATCAATCACTCTGAAATTTGTGATTTATGGTTAACTTGTAATCATTGGGGTGGCCCAACATTCCATCTGGACCCATTGGGCCTGAATGACCCTTCCATTGCATAGCAACCTTGTGTTAGCAGTGACTTTGAGGCTTGTTTCATAGGCCAATGCTTTAAAATCTATTAACTAAATCTCTCCTCATCTAGGGGACATTGGGATACAAATGAGAGACCCCAGTGAGGCCACCAGCCCATCCCAAGTGAAGAAATTAACACAGTCTTACAGGTAGATCTTGAGACCCCTTCCTCTTAGTCCAGATAGGATGAGAGTTCTGTGAATCTCAAATAGGAAGGGACAATAGCCACATTTGGCAGGCAGTAGATACAGAAGAGACCTCCTTCAGCTGAGCTTCCCATAGAGATTTGTGGGGATCACGCCTCTCAAGAGGAAAATGAGGTGGACAGACAGAATAGGAGGATCTCAAGACCCCTTCCATGGAACCTGCCTTGCTGGAACAGTCACCACCCATTTCCCAGGAATTCCCACCCCAAGGTAGACAACCATAAGAAAAATCAGAGGGAAAATTAACACCAGGAAGTTATAAGACACAAAAAGACCACCAGTTCAAACTAGTCACTGATGCCTGTGCATTAAGAGTTATAGTGACCTTAATTTCACCCAAGCCTCATTATGCCATCATTAAAATGTTATACATATGCCTGGAAGTTCATTAATATCACCATAACAGACTGACTTCTGGGAAGGAACTTGCACAGATTATATAACAGTCCCCTGCCAATCAACACATGCCAATCAAAGATCACACACCCAGAAAGGTGTAGCTCCTTCTAAGACAAGGGAACGAAAGTCACCCTGTCCCTATAGTTGGGGCCGTTGAGCCCTTCTAGCTCAGACCCGCTCCTACTTCCCAGGAGTGTATTTGAACTTTCAATAAACTATTTCACCTCTGCACTTCAGTTTCTCACTCAATTCTTTGTTTGGGATGCCAAGAACCTGGACATCATGCCAAGAAGGGCCCATCTTCCGGTAACAGTATTAGTCTGAGGTAACTAGCAGGATACCTTTATTGGAAATAACCTTTTAGAAATTTCTGTAGTATGTGTAGTTATGATCTGGTTAAGCCAATATCCAGCCAGTTTCCAGAGACGGGGAGGGGTAATTCAAAGCAACTGCATCACAGGTAAAGTGTTCCCTTTGCTGCTGATAAAATATTTTAGATGTGACATTTGTACAATTCTTTTATTTTTATTTTTTTAATTTATTTAAGATTTATTGTTTTTGACAGAGAGAGAGATACAGAGTCAGAGACAGAGAGAAGGGGGGGGGCCCAGAACACTCTCCATAGTTGCACATCATTGGTTTTTCCATAGTTTCATTCCACCGGTGGGCTTGGGGCTGCACAGGGCAGGAACTGGGCTGGGGTCTCGCCCAGTGAGAACTGAACTTGGGGCACTCCCAGTTCAGCATATATGTCCACACGGGCTGGGGCCGGGATTCGATCCTCGGTCCCTGGGTCTGCAAAGTGAGCACCCAACCCACTGAGCCATCCCGGCTTCCCCAGTGTACAATTCTTAACATACTAAATGCCACTGAATTGTACTTCAACATGACCGATCTTATATTTATTTTGTTAAAAATTGGCATATATAAATGCCTCAAAATTTTGTAACATGGATTAGTCAGAACACTAGGTCCAGCCAAGTTAATTTTTGGATATCTCTTTTTCCCATTTTGTGTCAAAGTAAGAACTCTAGCCTTGCCCTCTCTGTGAATTATGTTTTCCTTTAAGGGATGGTTGACATTCAAGGATGTGGCCGTAGCTCTCAGGAGTGGAAATGTCAGGACCCTGCTCAGCGGGTGCTGTCCAGGGACACGATGTTGGAGAACTGCAGGAAACTGCTTCTCTCTAAAAATCAGTAACTATATTTGTATACCTCTGTGTTTTCTCTTGCGAGCTCCTGACTTGGTGTCTGAGTTTCACATCCCTGTTCTTGAGAGAGTCATTGAAGATGTTTTGATTCGGGAGGAAAGGCTTTCTCACAAGGCATATGGACTCTAGATTTCCCCTCTTGTCACTAGTTGTGCACATTTCATGATTGATTAGTACTGGATACAGAACATTTGGTGTCAGAAAACCTTATGGAAAAATTTTAAGAACACCTGACTCTGTTTTATCCCCTTGCTTTTGATTCAGTTGTTGAAGAAACCCAGATCTCTGCTAAATAGAATCCCTAAGCATTCAGAATGAGGCATTCAGTTGACCAATTTCTGAAACGCTTTCCTCGACCCATCTCTAATATTCTCTCTTCACTGAACAAAGGCCTGGGAATGTGTTCTCCAAAAAAGTATCTTTGTCATGTTCCCTTTTTCCTTATAAATTGAAATCTCTGTTGAGCTATATATGCTTTCCACTTTGCAAGAAGAGGAAAAGCCTTGGACCTATACAGTGATGGTAAAGTAGGGGAAAATCCAGGCAGGTGGGAATGAATGGAGATGTGAACTCAAGTAAGAGCTCAGGTACACAGAGTAAGCCATTCCGCTGCTTTCAGGAGTCTCCTAAAATGGGAAAGATCTGTGGGAAGTAAACGTTTATTTCTTAGGAGCTTTCAGAGGAAGTCATCCTCCACTAAGTCGGCTTTCATGAACCAGTGAATGCTGTTTCCCAAACACAGCCTCACTCAGTTGACCGCTCTGTCCCCTTGCAGGTAGCACACAGTGAGCAGAGAATGTTCTCACTTGAGAAGCTGCTAGGTGATGTTCACAGGGAACAAGTATATGGAAAGTTAGGTGTAAGGCGTTCAGATGTGCTTTCTTTCTTGGGCTTAGTGCTGGTGGAAACGGGGTCTTGGGCCAGTCAACTCAGTGGCTGTTCAAAAATCAAATTGTTGGGCCACTCCTCAGACCTGTGGAGGTATAATGCCTGAGTGTGAGGCCCCAGAATCTGTTGAGTTCCTCAGTGATTTTTAAGTGCATGAAAGTTTGATGAGTAATGGTTAGAAAATCATTGTCAGCCCTCCCATTTGTCATCCCATGTGGTTTAATAACGACCATGTCCTGTGTCCCCCACTGCTCCCCGCCCCCCAGAGATTTTCAGTTAATCTGTGGCAGGACCCAACATCAATGGTATCTTCATAGAGTAGCCCAGGATGTTCTACCGTGAGGACAGGGTTAATCACTGGGAGGACCCAGTGACATATTTGAGGACTGATCTGGTCCTAGACTTTTGCTTTTGGGGAGGTTTTGGATGATTGTTTCTTTTCCTTACTGTTGATTCATCAGGTTAGATTTTCCAGTTCTTCTTGATTCAGTCAAGGTAGGCTATACTAGGAAGTATCCCCCCCCAAAACAGAATTATCTTCTGGAGGATGGGCCCTTTGTAGTACAGGCTTCACTGGCTGAGTATTCTAGAAACCCACCTGCATTAGTGCGCCAGCTAGAATTGTGAGAGGCTGTGTGCGTCTTCAGTGAAATTTTTTTGGAGACTCTTTCAACACATTTGCCCATTTTATGATGGGTGGTGTACACGAACAACATGCAGCATGACACACATTTGCCCATGCCATATTGAGTGTTTCAGCAGTTTTTGACCCAAAACATTACCCCTGTGCCCCGCTCTCCCTATTCAACAGATCTCTCCCCGAGGGACTTTTGTTTTCCCAGATGAAAAAAGTCCTCAAAGGAAAATATTTTGCTGTGGAAGAGGAGAAACAAAAAATGGCAGAAGCACTAAAAGGTATGAAAATCGACATGTTCAAAAACTGTTCTGAGCAGTGAAAAGTGCTTTAAATACGTGTACTGCATTAAACGGAGACTATCTTGAAGGTGACTGAAGTTTAAGCATGTAAGAATAAATACACAATTTTTATAAATTTGTGTTCAACCTTGTATGTTCTATAAATTGTCCATTTCTTCTAGGATACTGAATTTGGTGGCATATAGTCCTTCATAGTATTCTCTTATTATGGTCCTTTACATTTCTGTGCCATAATTTCTCCTTTCATGTCTTATTTTGATTACTTGTGTCTTACCTCTTTTTACCTTAGTGAGTCTACCCAGAAGTTTATTAGTTCTGTTGTTTTTTGTTCTGTTTCATTTAGTTCTATCATTTTTTTATTATAATAGTTTCTTCTGCTGCCTTTGGGTTTCATTTGTTTCTTTTTCTAGTTCTTTTTTTTTTTTAAGATTTATTTATTGTTTTGAGAGAGAGATACAGAGACAGAGAGAAGGGGGAGAGCCCAGAACAGTCTCCATAGTTGCACATCATCGGTTTATCCACATAGTTTCATTCCACAGATGGGCTTGGGGCTGCACAGGGCAGGAACTGGGCCGGGGTCTTGCCCCAGTGAGAACTGAACTGGGGGCACTCCCCAGTTCAGCATATGGGTCAGCACGGCTGGGGCCGGGATTCGATCCTCAGTCCCAGGGCCTGCAAAGTGAGCGCCTAACCCACTGAGCCATCCCGGCTTCCCCTCTTTTTCTAGTTCTTTAAGATGTAAAGTTAGATTGTTTATTTGGGATTTTTCTTCTTTCTTGAGGTGGGCTCATGATATAAATTTCCTTCTTAATACTGCTGTTGCGGAATCCCAATAATTTTGATATATATTTTCATTCTCATTTCTTTCTTTTTTTTTTTTTTTACCTTTAAAAAAATTCTTTCTTTGACCCAGTTGTTTTTTGATAGCTTGTTTAATCTCCACATATACCGTATGTGGGCTTTACCACTTTCTTTCTGCAGTTGATCTAGTTTCAAAGTTTTGTGGTCAGAAAATACACTTGGTATAATTTCAGTCTCCTTACATTTGCAGAAGCTAGTTTTGTGTCCCAGCATATGGCCTATACTTGAGAATGTTTCATGTGCACTAGAAGCATATATAGTCTTGTGTTCTAGGATGAAGCGTTCTATAAATGTCAATTATATCCATCTGCTATAATGTATCATTTAAAGCTGATATTTCCTTGTTGCTTTTGTTTGGATGATCTAACCATAGCTGTCAGTGCAGTGTTTAGATCCCCCACTATAACTGTGTTTTCATCAGTTTCTCCCTTTAGTTTTCTTAGTTGCTTTGTAAATTTTTGTGCTTCCTGATTGGGGGTATATATGAGTGTCATGTCTTCCTGTTTAATTGTTGCCTTTATTATTATGAAGTGTCCATCTTTATCGCTTGTTACCCTTTTTTATCCTGAAGTCTGTTGTGTCAGATGCAAGTATGTGTACACAGCTATTTGCATGGAGTATCACATTCCACCCTTTAACTTTCAGTTTATATTTGTACTTGTTGCTGAGATATTTCTCTTGGAGGCAGCATATGGTTAGTGGTTTGTGTGTTTGTTTTTTAATCCAACCTGCTACTCTGTGCCTTTTTACTGGTACATTTACCTTCCGGTGTTTACAGATATATGAGGATTTCTTATATTCATTTTATCTTTTGTTTTCTGGTAGCTCAGTGTCCCTATTGTTCTTTTGCTCTTTTGTTTCTGTTATTTAGTTGGTGGATCTATGATATTATTCCCGTTTCCTCTTGTTTTTATTATGTGTCTCAGTACTGGATTTTTATTTATTTGAGTAGTTACCATTAAGTTTATGTGAAAGAAAGTATCATATATAGAGTAGTCCCTTTTCTTTTTTTTTTTAAAGAACTTTTTTTTTATTAATATTTTTATTTATTTTATTTTTATTTTTGACAGAGAGAGAGAGAGAGACAGAGACAGAGACAGAGACAGAGAGAGAACTAACTGAGGGAGCTCCCAGTTCAGCATATGGTTGCGCACGGGCCGGGGCCCGGGGATTCGATCTCTGGTCCCCAGCGCTGCAAAGTGAGCGCTTAACCCACTGAGCCATCCCGGCTTCCCCGAGTAGTACCTTTTCTTAACATGTTTCTGATCTCCATTCCCCTTTGGAAATTCAGACTTTTACTTCCTCCTCTGTTATATTTTTGTTGTCACAAATTGTTCTTATTTATTTAGACTTTTTGTTTCAGGTCAAGTAGCTTCCTTCAGTATTTCTTGTAATGCAGGCCCTGTGCTGAAGAATTCTATCAGCTTCTGTGTATCTGTAAAGGTCTTTATTCCTCCTTCATACTAGAGAATAACTTTACTGGATAAATTATTCTTGGTTGGTAATTTATCTCTTTCAATAGTTTGATTATATATCCCACTCCATCCTGATTTGTAGTTTCTGCTGAAAGTCTGAAGATAATCTAATGGCCTTCCCATTTGAGGTTAGACTTCTTTTCCCTGGCTGCCTTGAGCATGTTTTCTTTCTCATTGATCTTTGACAACTTTAATATAATGTAACTTGGAGGTCTGTTAGGTATCAGATAGTTAGGTGTTCTGTTTGCTTCTTGGATTCGAGGGCCCAGTACTTTTCATAGGTTTGGGAAGTTCTGTCAACTATGTGTTTGAATAGATTCTCTGTGCCCTTCTCTCCTCTCCTTCTGGTATATCCATCATTATTGTTGATCTTTCAGATGGAGTTACATAATTCTTTTAGAGTTCTATCATTTCTTTTGATTCTCAAGTCTCATTCTTCTTTCATTGGTGCCATTTCCATATTTCTGTCTTCAATATCACTAATCCTTTCCTCCATCTGATCAGCTGTTTCCTAAGTTATTTCATATTCATATCTTTTATTGAGTTCTTCATCTCCAGAATTTTTATTTGGATCTTTTTAAAAATTGGAACCTCTTTGGTAAAATGTTCATTTTTTTCACTAATATCATTTCTAAATTCATTAAACTGCCTATCTGTGTTTTCTCGCAACTCATTGAGATTTTTTCAGAACTTCAATCTTGAATACTCTGTCATTTACATTACATATCTCCCTGTCTTTAAGTTCATTTTCTGGAGATTTTTAATTTTCTTTCTGAGCAGCTTTGTTTTGTTATTCATATTAACTACTGGATTATTTCTCTTTCTGGGTAACTATAGGAGTGAGGTCTGCAGCAGGTAGATATGAAGAGGTCCTTTTTTAAAAAGATTTACCTTACTTTTCGCGCCATAAAACACACCTGACCATAAGACGCACCTAGTTTTTAGAGGAGGAAAACAGGAAAAAAAATATTCCGAACCAAATAGTGTAATAAAATATTTAATAAACTGTAACAGAATAACATTTGAACCATGTAAAGTGAACAGCAGTCAACAGTGGCATTAAGAACCATTATCACTGTCATTAACAAATGGAGAGACTTAAAGGTTTGAGTACTCTAGTTTTCTGGAAACCCTAAGAACTCATCATTGCTAGAGTCGGAATTTATGAAGCTCATTTGCTCACAATCACTGACATCACTTTCTTCGCTGTCTTCATATAAGATACCATCTTCGCTTCCATCTAAGGCATTGCTAATGCCACATTTTTTGAATGACTGTACAATGATCTCCTCCTTCACTGAGTCCCATGATGTTTTCACCCATTCACAAACTTGAGTGATGGTGGGCCTCTTCATTCGTCCAGTAGATGTCAGATCATGATTACCAGCAGCCATCCATTTGTTCCACTCTTCTCTCATTAAGACCTTAAATGTTTTGTTGATGGAAACATCAAGAGGTTGCAACTGGCTGGTAAGACCTCTGGGAATTACAGCTAGATGAGTCTTCACTTCTTTGAAGCACTTTTTTGTTGGTTCGCTAATATGTGCTCTAAACTGGTCAAGCACTAATAAGGCAGGTTTTTTCAGAAGTCCTCCAGGACGTTTGGACCACACCTTTTCAACCCATATTCTCATTCCATTTTCATCCATCCATCTTTTCTCATATACATGTACAACAACTCCTCGTGGAATTACTTCTTTTGGAAATGTTTTCCTTTTGAAAATCAACATGGGTGGCAATTTGGTGCCATTGGCACAGCAGGACAACACAGCTGTGTAATGGGTCTTCTCATGTCCTGAAGTTTTCACAGTGATGGTTTTGGCACCCTTCAGATCTACAGTCCTATTAGATGGCACATCAAAGGTTAGTGGGACTTCATCCATATTCCCAATCTGGCCAATTTCAAAACCATTTTTCTTCCTAGCATCAATAACAAATTTATAAAAGGACAGAATTTTAGATTCATATTCTTTTGGCATTTTTTGCGCAATTCTACCGGTAGTTTTGGTCCGCCTAGCAAGGCCACATCGCCTCATAAATCTGTAGCACCATGATGGTGATCCTGTAAAATCCTGAACGCCTTTCTCTATAGAAATGCATTTCGCTTTAAATATGATCATTTTTGTTGAGACAGAGAAGCCATTATTCTGATGTATGATCCATTCTTTCATGTCCACCTCCAACTGTGGCCACTTTGCAGCATGCCCACGGAAAGTGTGCTTACTTTTATCTGCTTTTTGCAGCTGATCCTCCTGTTTCCTCCACTCTCTAATCATTTTTTCAGTTGGAGGAGGCCCAAAATGTCTCTCCGCTGCTCTATTTCCATGCTCCTTAGCATATTTTACTACCTCTAGTTTAAAAGAAATTTTATATGCTAGCCTTTTCTGCTTTATCATCCTTGCACTGGTAGAATGAGGTAGTGTAGTATTTTTCTGCAAGAAATGAAGGAACTGTCAGTATCATTTCTTCAATGTTTACCATTGAGCACTAACCATTTGCGTTGTCACTAAGTGCTGAACATTTGCATTACCACTGAGCGCTGACCATTTGTGTTGTCACTTACCACTGGCCTGCGCATTATCACTAAACAATAACCTGCACTAACCTGCACTGAGCATTGTCTTAAATCAATGAGAACAATCAGCCATATTAAAATTTATAACATATTTAAGACCTAAAAACAAACACAAAAATGAACTTTGTGCATAATGTGTACAGTATACATTTTTTTAAATATAAATATATATATTTATTTATTTTTGACAGAGAGAGAGATACAGAGACAGAGAGAGAACTGAACTGGGGGAGCTCCTAGTTCAGCATATGGTTCCGCACGGGCCGGGGCCAGGATTCGATCCTCGGTCCCCAGCGCTGCAAAGTGAGCACTTAACCCACTGAGCCATGCCGGCTTCCCCGTACAGCATAAATTAATAATTGATTCCAGTGACCTGACTTTGTACATCATAATTACGGTAATACTGACCACTAAAATTTAATATGGCAGGTGTTTTATCATATATTTAATACTCAAAGTGGAACATCATATGTATGGGGCAAATCAAGATTTAATGAGTGATAAAGTTTATTTTTTTTTAATGAATTGTTCCCCCTGCAGCCAGCATTCATAGTACCTCAGACAAGCCCAGCTGTTGAATGGAAATGCGCATGCGCACTGCTGTCCCAGCTTTTTGTTTTTTTGCAGTATTCGCTTCATAAGACACACACACTTTTCCCTCCACTTTTTTTTGGGGGGGGGAGTGCGTCTTATGGAGTGAAAAATACGGTATTTCATTGTTCGAAAGGAATGTGTATGTGTGTGAGAGAGAGACAGAATGGGGAGGATCCAGAGCAGTCAGCAGTCTCCACAGTTGTATATCATCAGCTGTGACATAGTTTCATTCCACATAGGTGGACATGTGGCTGTGTGGGGTGGGAACTGAACTGGGAGTTTCTTGCATGGAAGGTGAGAACCTTCACTGCAGGGCTTGGGGGTTACCAGTTGCATCACAACTCAGCACATGGGTTTGCACAGACTGGGGCTGGAATCTGATCCCCAGACCTTGAGGTTGCAAGGCAAGCACTCAACCTGTTGAGCTATCCTGGCATCCCCCTGAAGAGGTCTTTTGTTTTCCAATAAATATAACTGGAGTGTTTTTTACTCTCTTGTATTATTCCTTCTTCTGGCGGTGGTTGGTTTGCGGAGGTGGGCTTCTCTTCTTTGACACAGTTGCCCTGGTCTAATTGCACCACGCCCCTGGGAGGATGTGGTTGGCTATGGAGCTCTGAGCCTCTGAAACCCCAGTCCTGCCCCTGTAGCCAGAAGCTGAAGAACCTGTCTCAGCTTCCCTGGGAGCCATTGCTAGTTTCGGCCAGGAAGGGTAGGGGCAGGGTTCATTTGGGAGGCAGATGGTGTCTTTGTGGCTCCACATAATGGTGCTGCCAACAGCTGCTGTCTTGCCTCTGTAGTTTCTTTCCTGTCACTGGAATTAGCTGCACTGTGTATCTGCCTCTCAGGAACTGTCTTTAATCTGACACTCACTGCTAGTTTATTCTGGGTCTGTGGAATCAATGGGAGAACGTGGAAAAGGCGAGCTCTGGGAGAGTGGGAGGAGGTGATCAGGCACCCTGTCTGTTTTCTGCCTGACAGTGTGGGCTTACATTCTTCTGTATTCTGTCTTTGCCCCAAGGTCTCTGCCCTGAGGCCAGGGCTCAGCTATATTATGAAGGCTGTCCAGAAAAAAAAAAAAATGTAGCCATTAATGCCTTTATTTTTCATATTACATGGCTGGGTACTTTCTGGACAGCCCTGTTATATGTTGATCTCTGAAGTAGGGATGCTCATCGCCACACTTCTTCCTCACTTCTTCCCTCTCTCAGGACTATGTCTTGCAGTCCCCTTCTGCTCACTTCTTTATCACTTCTGGGACTGCAGTGAGCTCAGGGTTCTATCCCACAGCCCACATCTCAATCCTCTTGTCTCCTGGGACATCAGTGAGTTCCAGATTATGTCCCACGACCCCCATCTCCACACTTTCCCCTTCCCTCATCCCTAGTTTGCCACCTTCTGTCCATTTTCAGGTGTTTCAATGCAATGAGTTGGTATCTCAGCGGTGTCTGTGTTGGGTAGAGAATCCTTTGTTGAATTATACTTGTTTAATTTGTTTTAACTTCCAGGGGAGATTTCAAGGAGTTCCTTTCATGCCAGAATTTTAATGACATCTCTGGACCATTTCTTTTTGAATACTGAGACATTATTCTACCTTTTTCAGAAACTGATGTATAAAACTACCACAAAACTAATCTATGAGATCAGTATTTCTTTCTTTTGTAAGAAAATTTGTCCAGTATCCAGTAAATGGAAAATCTGAGATTTAATCTAGTTTTATTGACCTATAATATATCTACAAGGAAGATACATCCAAGATCAGTATTCACATAATCATCAGCAAATAATGATAGCATATTTTGTGACTGAGAAGTGTCATGGAAACAAGAAGATTCCAAAACAGAATTGATAAAATAATTTTTACATTTTATGCACACTGCCTTATCTTTAAAAGTAATTATATACATGGTAAAAATCACACAGCAGAAAAATTTTAATGTCACTTAAATTAAGAAATATTTCCAAATGCATAAACTTACACATCTATTTGTGGATGAAGCTTTTTGTTTTAAAAATACTACAGAGACAAACACCCAATGGCATAACCTTATATAAAAGCTACTGTTTGTATTTCACTGAAAACAGTTGTCATTATGCTGTTATATATTAGAATTTTTAAAACTTGAACATCTATAACCTATAAAATTCTTATTTTCTTCTTCTGAAAATACAACTACGTCATGAAGAAGAGTGTATCAGACATGCCTTTGGAATAAAATGGAAACTTACAGGACAGGGCTGACTTAGAACCTACAATTGTAAAAAACAAAACAAACAAACCTTACACTCTCTAATACACAAACATGAAGACCTTCATTCCCCAAAGCAAACTACAAGCAGAAACTAACTCAGAAGGAGTTTCCAGAGTAAATGTCATGGTTTATACACAACACTCAGTAAGTACCCGCAAATCCTTTTTTAGTGAAGATACGGAAACTATTAACATTATAGAGGAGGAATTTGAGGGGTCAAAACCTGAATCAAGAGGATGAAAATAACATCAGTTGTGATGGGACAAATTGGTATCAGTTTCCTGATGTATATGGATGAACCCATCATCTACTCTGTTATCATTGGGGGACAGTAAGTTTCTATGAATCTAACCACAAGGGAACAACTGCTTTATGCACACTTGAAGTCACATGCAGCTCCCATGTCTGCTAATCTTTTTTTCTTTTAAAAGATTTCATTGTTTGAGAGAAGGGGAGAGGGCCCAGAGCAGCTTCCATAGTTGTACATTAGTTGTGACATGGTTTCATTCCACACAGTGGATGTGGAGCCATGCGGGGTGGGAACCAAATTGGGGGCTTCCTGCATGGTAGGCAAGAATCTTCACAACCAAGCCATCCCGGTGGTTGCAGTTGAGCCATAGGTCCACCCATGGGTTTACACAGGCCGGGTTCAGGACTTGATCCCTGGACCTCACGGCTGCAAGGCAAGCAGTCAACCTGTTAAGCCAGGGATTCCCAACCCCGTGCCCACGGGCGCCATGGCGCCCGCGGCCTGATTTGTGTGCACCTGCCGTTATTTGACTGCACCAGAAGTTTTTCATAAACACTAAGTAAAACTATAATTTATTTTTATACATTTGTTAGAATTTTAAAATATTGAGTATCTACACAGGTTTATTATATCCGTTGGTATGTCTGCGATATCGTATGTATAAGCTTTTCCCTAGCTTTCGCCTTTGTACATGTCGCGTCTTGTGTAGCCGCTGCACTCTTTAAACTCTCCTCCCCCCAACCAGGAGACGTGAGGTTGCCATTTTGATTGCGGTTGCTGGACTGATCGGGTCGTGACGGTTAGCTAGGATCACAGTGTTTTGATATATTTGATTTTAAATGAACTAAAAGTGAGGTAGGCAATCTATTATTATGGTGGCAATTTGATATGATATTGTAGTTCTATAACTATTTTTATTTTTATTTTTTTAGTCCTAAAATGACTGGACCAAATCAGAGAAAACGAACCTACAATTTTAACACAGACTGGGAGGAATCATATTGTTTCATTAATTTAAAAGGTAAATGCGTTTGCCTGTTGTGTGGCAGTAGTATTGCAGTGCCGAAAAAAAAATGTTGAACGTCACTTTCAGACAAGTCATACCACTTTTGATACGAATTATCCACTTAAATCTGAAGTAAGAAAGAAAAAAATAAATCAACTCAAATTACGTTTAACTACTCAACAGACGTGTGGAAAAATCTGAAAAGGCAACCATTGCTTCTTTCAAAATTTCTCACATGCTCGCAAAGAAGAAAAAACCTTTCCAGGATAGTGAATTGTTCAAAGAAGCATTGCTGACTGCTGCCGATTGTTTGTTTGAGGAATATTCTAACAAGCGTGAGTTTATGTCGGCGATACAAGACCTACAGTTGTCAAATAACACAGTCACAAGAAGAATACACGCAATTTCAAAAGGTTTGGAAACTCAGTTAAAGACTGACTTGGAAATATGTGACTGCTTCTCTCTGCAATTTGACGAGTCAACAGATATATCAGACACCGCACAGTTGGCAGTTGTGGTGAGAATGGTATTTAGTAACTTCACAGTAAAAGAGGAGCTGTTGCAAATATTACCAATGAAAGGACAGATGAGAGGAGAGGTGAGGATATTTATAAAACTTTCAGAACATACGCCAGGTCGATAAACATGCCTTTGCATAAGTTGTCTGTGATAATTACCGATGGGGCACCAGCAATGGTTGGTAAAAACAAAGGATTTATTGCCCTTTGCAGGAAAGATGAATCATTTTCAAACTTTATGTCCTATCACTGTATTATCCATCAGGAAGCTTTGTGTTGTAAAATACTGCCCTTTGAACATGTTATGAAAATAGTCACAAAGATAATCAACTCTATTCGTTCGAGCAGCTCCATTGCAACACTGACTTTTCAAGGCCCTGTTAGAAGATACTGAAGATAAAGAACACGATCTCATCCTGCATACTGAAGTACGATGGCTCAGTAAAGGTAAAGTTCTCACAAGATTTGTGAACTTAATTGAAGAAATAAAAACATTTATACATGATAAAAATGAAAATTAGGATGAACTAACAGACTCTTGCTGGCTGGTGGATTTGGGTTTTCTTGCTGACACCATGGAAAAATTAGATTCTTTCAATGTGGAGTTGAAGGGAGAAGACAAAAATATAGCTGAAACGATAAGCTCTGTAAACGCATTTAAAGCAAAATTGACTTTGTTAATATCACATCTGCATTATCAAGTCTCTCGTGCACTTCCCATATATGAGGAAAATGCTAGGTAACAATGAATTAAACGTGTCATTATTTATTGAGACCCTGCAAGTGCTTCAAAAACAGTTTGAAGAGAGATTTCTGCAGTTTACAAATATCGAGCCAATTGTCTCCTGTATCAATCCTTTTACTTGCCAAATAAATGTAATAGAACTAGCAACATGTATTTCAGACCTTGTTCAGGGGAAAGCAGAACTAGAGTTAGAAATTTTGAACCTTAAGAACGATATTTTGCTAAAATCCTTACTATCAGAGGACTTATGGAACATAGTTGACAAAGAAAGGTTCCCATTTTTTTCTTTTTTTTGGCTCACCCAAAATATTTTGGGGGAATTTTATTTTTTAATATTTATTTTATAGTTTTGAGAGACAAAGAGAAGGGGGAGGGCCCAGAGAAGTCTCCATAGTTGTACGTTATCAGTTTTCTTTTTTTTATTGTTTAATATTATTATATTTTATTGTTAAATTTAATGGGGTGACATTGGTT
>PVKE010008186.1:0-22550 GCA_004027555.1 Craseonycteris thonglongyai | reverse complement strand
GGCATATAAAATCAAATCGCTTTTCGGGTCAACGTATTTATGCGAATCTTTGTTTTCTAACATGAATTTAATAAAATCACGATATAGATCTCGACTTACCGATGAGCATCTTAATAATTGTTTGCTAACAGGGTTGTCGTCATACTCTCCTAATTACGAGGCACTGGCCAATGAAATGCAATGCCAAAGATCACACTGACAGATTGTTTTTTTTTACGTTTTCCTTTTATGTTTAAATGATTTCATTATATGTCTTTTTTATTTACTTTGTATTACGTTTTGTATATATGTTACTTTGTGTGTATATAATTTGTACAATAAATTTATTATTTTAAAATTATTTTTATTATTTTTTATTCTTGTTCAACAATATCCTTAGAAATAGCTGGTGCCCGCCACCCTACCGATATTTTAGAATGCGCCCTAGGGTATAAAAAGTTGGGAACCCTTGTGTTAAGCTATCCCGGTATCCCTAGTTTGTTTTAACAGTAAGTCTTTCCTTAGCATTTTAGACAGCAAAGCTCTCTTTATATCTTGTCTATTCATGCATTTTCTTAATCCTGCTCTTCAGCAGTGCTGAGTGAGCACCAGAAGGGACTTAAACATAACACATTCTCCTCCACTGATATCTCAGGACTTGGCCCAATGGACAATTTGGATCTTGCCTATCAACACATTCCTATGTTGGCCTGTCACAAAGGGAACACTTTCAATAGTTGTGGGTCGGTAGTTCAAAGTTAACAATTGTTCATACCATGTAGGAATTCAAGAGGGAGAAGTGGACAGCTCTGGGACACAGGAAAGAAGTAATCTAGAGAGCTGACCTTGGCTATCATAAAAAAAAAAAAAAGCAGCTGAAAACATATTGGTTAGCTAGGAACATCAGAAGTAGAGAAAAAAGGGTTTACAAGTTCTAGATAGATGTCATTAGGGAAAAAAATAATAAAGAGAGCCCCTGAAGTGACACTTGCCACTTACCTGAAAACCTGCCACTTCTCTCTTCTTCTTCTAATGACATAGAGAAATCACACCTGAATCTTCAGACTCTTGTGTTTAAAGGCACCAGTGAGCTGTTTCATCTGCTACCACAATCATCCACAGGCACGAGCTTCAAATTTAGAGGCCACCTTTTCTGCCCTGTCACATTAGGCAAGGACAATGAACTCCTACATGAAGACTAAACTGAGAGTTCTCTTATACCAGTGGTCGGCAAACTGCGGCTCGTAAGCCGCATGCGGCTCTTTGACTCCTTAGCTGCAATGAGTCAAAGAGCCACATGCAGCTTGGGAGCCGCAGTTTGCCGACCACTGTCCTATACTGTTGCCAGGTCCCTGCTTTCCAAAAGACATCCATAAATTCTGGTACAGAGGAGGGATGTAGGGTGTCCTACCCATCTTTCAAGCCCATGTTGAGCAGACTGTTACCTCCCTTTAAATCAAAGTACAGCTTCCAATTACATTTCCTGTGATTTGTTAAATTAGCATTTGTTAAGCAGAGACCATTCTATTGAATGCTGAGACTGTAGTTCAAGGAAAGACCACAGGAAATTTGAAATAGACATGTTTATTATCTTCATAGGTTGCGGAGGAAGGACACAGCATGCCTAGAAGGGGCACATGGAGAGGTCCAGGCAGGATGCAGGTAGAGAATGGCAGGATCTAGGGTACATGAGTTTATTAGGGTCCATGTGAGAAGTGCTTTGGAGTTCTTGAGTTTAGTCCAGATTGTTCAAAAGAAAAACAGCAAGGTTTTGGTAAATTCTGCATGGGATCTATTTGGGGTTATACAAGAGGAAAGCCCTTAGAGGCAGGGGATACTGTTGGTCACAAGGGCTGCAGGAGATGTCCTATTGAGAACTTACATTTACTTATGAATCTGTGAGCTGCTGTCTAATGTGTGCACTAATGGAAGGCATGGTGGTGACAGTTCAAGGCAACTTGACTACACAACATGGACACTAAGGTAGCAATATGATAGTTTAGCTGAACTTTCAACAATACCACTGTTATCGCCTTTATTGTAACCATCATAATTCTCCATTACTTATAATCAGGAGAAGAGGAAACTATACAAATTATGAGGAAAATAGCCCCACATTATTTGCAGGTTAAGGCCACATGGAAAATAGATTACTAGTTATGTTATTCAACTGCATCACCAAACAGTGCATTGCTGACTACAGCCATGACTAAGGTGGGAGAGATTAAAATTGGTGTCAAGATAACAAGTCATTCATTATGTATTAGTATTAATACATTAAAAACCATTTGCCGGGAAGCTGAGATGGTTCAGTGGGTTAAGTGCTCGCTTTGTAGCCCCGGAGACCAAGGATCAAGTCCTGGGCCCGGCCCATGTGAATCTACACTCCTGAACTGGGGTGTGACTCCCATGCATGGGACCCCCAGAGTTCGGTTCTCGCCCCCCAACCCAGTTCCTGCCCTGAGCGGCCCCTTCCCTCTTGTGTGCAACAAAACCATGTCAAAAACTGATGATGTGCAACTATGGAGACTGCTCTGGGCCCTCCCCCTTCTCTCTGTCTCTCTCTGTCTCTGTCAAAAACAATAAAATAAATCTTAAAAACCATTTGCCTTTATTTATGAAACTGTAAGTTCACACACATTCTAAATTAAACATTGCAAACCACATGTAGGATCCATGGAAATATAAGAGGTTCCAAGCATTTAGAAGCATCCTGGTTCTTTTGATATAATGATCTTAGAGCTCTGTATTCCATGAGCTTGAAGACTGAGGCTCACTGTTCAGTAAATACAGATGTAAAATAATTTTATACACTTAGGGATGAGCTGTCTGTACTCTTTTAGATATCTCTGAAGATTTCTTTATTTCAACCATATAAAATAATATCCGCAACTCCCATCTATGTCTACTATAAAAAATACATCATGGGGACGCCGGGATGGCTCAGCGGGTTAAGTGCTCACTTTGCAGCCCTGGGGACCGAGGATCAAATCCTGGCCTCGGCCCGTGCGGACCCATAAGCTGAACTGGGGAGTGTCCCCAGTTCAGTTCTCACCGGGATGAAGACCCCAGCCCAGTTCCTGCCCTGTGCAGCCCCACGCCCACCTGTGGAATGAAACTATGTGGAAAGACCAATGATGTACAACTATGGAGACTGTTCTGGGCCCTCCCCTTCTCTCTATGTATCTCTCTCTCTTTGTGTCAAAAACAATAAAAATCAATCTTTAAAAAAAAGAAAAAGAAATACATCAGGATTTTAATGAACCACCTATTTTCCTTAAAAGCAATTGGTTAAACAAGTTAAAATTAAGAATGTTTCTATCTTACATTAATTCAGAGAACGACAACATGAACAGCTACTTCATGGTGACTTACATCAACATTCTAAGTCAATCAAACAGTATATCCATTTAGATTTTCTTCATACATTGTGTAGTATTAGTGTTCTCCATCTTCAAAGGAAAAGTTGATATGAATCCCACCCAACATACAAGGCTCTCAGATGTTTGAGGCATCAAAAATCAACCCCATACTTTACAGACAGGAGTAAAAACAGGAGTCAATTGACTTTCATAGTGGAATCACACTTCCTTTTCAATAAGCCTCACTTACTGTCAATACAGACTCATTGTAAATAATTATACCTGTTCAACATCCTTCCCCTTGATACTTTCAAGCATATTAACACATTTTTTTAAACATTTTCTTATTCTCTGTAAGTATTCTAATTTATTACAACATTCTAATATTAATTCACTGATATTTCAGATTTCATTTTCAATTAAACATTCCCCTATACATTTTTTTACATATTTAGTTACTTTGCAGCATGAACTCTCTGGGGTTTTCTGAAGTGTATATTTTAGGCAAAGGTCTTTCATCATGTATTACAAATGTAGAATTTTTCCCCAGTAAGCAAACTCTGATAATGAGTGAGGCTACAGGTCCTAGCTAGGTACAGGGTTTCAGATTTGTCAGTTTAAGGTTTCTCTCCATTATGAAACTGCATGTGCTGAGTAAACTGTAAATGATAAGTAAAGGCTTTTCCACATTCTTTACATTTGTATGGCTTCTCTCCAGTATGAATTCTCTCATGTACAGTAAGATTTGAATGCTGAGTAAAGGCTTTGCCACATTCCTCACATTTGTAAGGCTTCTCTCCAGTATGAATTCTTCCATGTACAGTAAGATGTGAACACTTTGTAAAGGTTTTGCCACATTGTTCACATTTGTAAGGCTTCTCTCCAGTATGAATTCTCTCATGTACAGTAAGATATGAACGATGAATAAATGATTTACCACATTCTCTACATTTATAAGGTTTCTCTCCAGTATGAATGAGCTCATGTCTAGAAAGATATGAATGATGAAAAAAGACCTTATCACATTCTTTACATTTGAAAGGCTTCTCTCCACTATGAATTGTCTCATGTCTGGTAAGAACTGAATGTTGAGTAAAGGCTTTTCCACATACTCTACATTTGTAAGGCTTCTCTCCAGTATGAATTCTCTGATGTACAGTAAGAAATGAACGCCGACTAAAGGCTCTACCACACTCTCCACACTTGTAAGGCTTCTCTCCAGTATGAATTCTCTGATGTAGAGTAAGTAATGAATGACAGATAAAGGCTTTGTCACATTCTTTACATTTGTACGGCTTCTCACCAGTATGAATTCTCTCATGTACATTAAGATTTGAACGATGATTAAAGGCTTTGCCACACTGTTTACATTTGTAAGGCTTTTCTCCAGTATGAATTCTCTTATGTCCACTAAGACATGAACGACGAATAAAGGCTTTACCACATTCATCACATTTGTGCCACTTCTCTCCCGTATGAATTTTCTGATGTTGAGTTAGTTTTGAGCAGAGATCAAACGCTTGGTCACATTCTTTACATCTGTAAGGCTTCTCTCCAGTATATCTGTTTAGACTGGATAATCGACTAAAGACTCTCCCATGTGGATTAAAGTTGTAAGGTTCCATCCCAGTATGAATTTTCTCATGTTCAATAAGATTTAAATATTGGTTCAATGATTTGTCATATTTACTACAATTTTTTTTCTTTACAATATGTCTATCCTGATGTATAAAATTTAAGCTTTGATCAAAGACACTCCCATATGTATAATGGTTCCCTGGAAACTGAGCTCTCTGATGTTTATTAGGATTTGACCCTTGTTTGAAGCTTTTCCAAGATTCATTGAATCGATAACTTCTCTCTCCATTACGCATACTCTGGTAATCATTGAAAATAGAAAGGCCTTCAGTGAGGGCTCTAATTTCATTAAACATATAAAGGTGTTCCCAATTACTTTGTGATACCTATTGACCTATGATGGTTGTAACAAAAAAATCCTCTGATGTTTATGAAAATTACAGATTTTGGAATAAGGAGGCATTATTTCTGAGTGAAACAGTAATAAAACCCTGATTAAGGGACCATCAAATTGATCACATTTAGAATTTCTTTGTTCATTCTAAAATCTCTGATTTTTAGAAATATTTCACTGAATGTTTACCCAATCCTACATTTTAAATGATTTAAATGATTATTTGCACCAAAGATTAGGTAATATCCCACACATTCTACATTTCCTTTCAGAGAATATATAACATTAGTAAATTGTTTTCTGTCTTTACATTCTGAAACACAGTGTTCTGATAATGTAACTGCCTTAAAGTGTTAGTTTCCCTAAGATTTGTTATATCTTTGATTTCTTTTGGCAATAGGGGCTTTATCATGAATAACTGTCCCAGTTTTGTTACGTCCATCATAACATCCTTTCTGCCCTTGACATACCCACTCTTTCTCTAAGTGTAGACTGTCAAGGCCACACCTTCTAAAACTTACCAGAACCATTTTATGGAATGAATCTTCTATGCCTGGGTTTGACAACAAGCCTGGGGTTTCTTCAGAAAACATAGCTGAAAGATACCAAATAAATTATTACCCTTATTACCTATAGGCAAATATACTTCAAATACTAATGTATACTGTAACTGAATACTCATTATAGGACTTAGCAAGATAGTATAATAGGAAACAGGAACACCAAACTCTTCCATGGAGACATGAACTTAACAACAATTAGGGACCCAATGGCAAATGTATCCCCATTCTGCTACATAGATGTACTAATGAAAAGACTCTTCCTAATAACTCATTTCCCACAGTGCATGTGCCCTCATGAAGAGCAAGCATTCCAAATCACTGGAATGTGTTGCACAATAGGAGAATGCCACAGAAAATGCATTAGAATCACTCACAAATAGCTCTAAGGAAAAATATTAATATACGACCATCTAAAAAACATTAGAGAAATTTTTTCAGATTTTAATGTACTCTGCTATTTTTTTTTTCTTTCTATTTTTATCTATCAGGGGAGAGCACGAATGCAGTCCCCCACTACCACAAATTATGTAGTCAAGTTTCCCACATTTGGGGAAATCGCAGGGGTCAGCACATCCGGAGTGCAATGGATAAGCCTCGCCCTGGGAAAACCACCTTCGTGATCATGGTATCTCCACTGCCAGGTAAGTATACTCTGCTATTCTTACAGAGAATGTATATGCTGTGATGTATTCTTTAGATGAAAAAACCCCTTCATTGCTAAACCAAAGAAAATTATAAAATATCAGAGAATGACTGATCTATAAAATCAACATTTGAGATTCAAGTACACCGTGATTGAGATATGCTGAGAAAAGGAGATAAAAAGCCTAATGATTAGTTTTTGCCTGAAAAAAAGTGAAATGGAGGAAGCAAACATTTTCCTAATTATAGGAGCCTAATAACTGTAACTCACTTTTAACAAAAGTACACATTTTTTAAAAAAGAGTCATTCCCACTGTTCTTTGACAGACAGAGACAGACAGAGAAAAGGGTGTGTGAGGGGGGAACCAGAGCAGTCTGCACAGCTGAACACCATCAGCCTTTTGACATAGTTTCACTCCATAGGTGGGCATGCGGCTGCACAGGGCAGGAACTGGGCTAGGGATCTCCTAGATGGACCCTGGCAAGAGCTAAACTGGGGGCACACCACAGCTCAGCACATGGGTCCACACAGGCCGGGGCTGGGACTCAATCCTTGGACCCTGGGGCTGCAAAGTGAGTACTCAACGTGCTGAGCCATCCTGGCATCCCCTGAAAGTATACACTTGAGAATGTTGTATCAGCACTTCTAAATATAAAACCACAAATTTGACAAAGATCTAACTAGAAAGTGAAAACATATAAGATACATATCAGGATAGCTTTGGACTGAATAAAACAGTCCATGATAAATTAAGTAATCAGGGAATAATGAAGACCTTCATGTTCTAAGCTCCCTTATGACATTCATTCAAGAATCCTACAAGACGGGGAAGCTGGGATTGCTTAGTGGGTTAAGAGCTCACTCTGCAGCCCCAGGGACCAAGGATCAAATCCCAGCCCCAGCCCATGTGGACCCATATGCTGAACTGGGATGTGCTTCCCATGCGGGAGGCCCTCAGCCCTGTCCCACCCTACTTGCGCCCCGCCCACCTGTGTGGAATAAAACCCCGTTGAAAACTGATGACATAGTACAACTATGGAGAATGCTCTGGGCCCTCCCTCTTTCTCTCTGTCTCTGTCTGTCTCTCTCTGTCTCTGCCAAAAACAATAAAAATAAATCTAGGGGGGAAAAAAGAATTCTATAAGGTAAATAGATACATTAAACTACTTTAACATAGGGAAATTGGGGAGTACGAACTCAAAATGTCTAATGTAGTTCATAAAAGGCAAAAGGTAATTTAGAAGTGAAACGGAGAATGAAGTTCTGTCACCTTAGTAAGGTACCTTTAGCTGTGATAAAATTACTGTCTGAATTTTGTAGGATTATGTTTGAAGCCTTAGGATTATAAATTATAAAACAGAAATCATGTGACATCTGACCCAACTGCCCTTGGGGTTTCTGCACCAAATTCTAGGATCTCTACTTCCTTCACAAACTCCTTACATGAGGTAATAATAGTTTTTAAAATGGCTTCACGAAGAACTGCTCAGCAGCATGCTGATTTTCCCTGGGCTCTGAGATACTGGAAGAATAGCCAGACCATTCTGGCTCCCAAAGTCCACGGGGATGGGGGGGATGTTGGCTCTCACTGTGATCTGACAGAGATCACTGAGCATGAGGACAGTCCCTAGAGTATATAGGAACACGGGACGTGCTGGACAGGACTATCCCTTTGTTACGGCAACAGAAAGAAACCTGGGTTTCTCACATCCTTTCCACTGAAGCAGTTTCCCAAACCACATTTGAATGTCTGGCTTTCTCTAGGACTTTTGGTCCTCTCACCTGTATCATCTGCTTCCTTCATTCCCAACTACCTGGGTGAATGGACACTGTCTTTTTTCTCTTCACATCCCAAGCCTCCTTAAGACTTATTAGAAAAAGAAACATGGTTTTCATGGAGATTCTCCAATTTCCAATCAGTAAGTGCTCAGGTAAGAAGAAATGACATTGTAGAGTATTACAATATTCTGGAAAATGATTCCCCAAAACAGTTTTTTGACAGCACCTTTACTCTACTAGAAAACATGGAATGTTTTCAGATCCCAAGTTCCCCTTCCAAGGACATCATTAAGACTTCTTTTCTACACCAGCGAACTCCCAGTTTGAGCCTCAGAGCAGGTACCTGAAACTCTACCACACAAAGCAGAAACTCCCAGGAGAGGCTGTACTAATGAAGAAAACACAACCCCAAGAGTGGGTTAGGAATTCTGGAAGGAAGTCACCCTCACCCAGGGAGCGCAGGTTCCTATAGTTTTCCAACATCACATCCATGTACAGTTTCCGCTGAGTAGGGTCCAGGTATTCCCACTCCTCCTGAGAGAAATCTATGGCCACATCGCTAAATGTCAACCATTCCTGAAAGAAAAGACATATTTTACCATATGGCCATGGACAAGGTCATAATGTGACTCAATATAAAAACAGTTAAGAGAACTAGTTTTGACCTAGGAGAGTGTCCGGAATTAAACAAAAACAGCACTCAGAGTAATATTCTCTAGTGTTATTTTCTAACTGTGAAAATGGAGGATGACGTGTAATCCACAAATAACTGTAGAGACTTGCATTTTCTGCAAGATAAATTTGAGGGAAAGCAGGATGGCTCAGCAGGTTAAGTGCTTGCTTTGCAGCCCTGGGGACTGAGGATCAAATCCTGGTCTCAGCCCGTGCAGACCAATATGCTGAACTGGGGTGTGCTTCCCATGCAAGAGGCTTCCAGTTTGTTTCTAACCGGGGTAAGCTTCCATGTGGAGGCCCTGGCCTGGTTCCCACCCTGGGCGGCCCTGCCCACCTGTGTGGACAGAAACCATGTCAAAAACTGATGATATACAACTATGGAGACTGCTCTGGGCCCTCCCCCTTCTGTCTATCAAAAACAATAAATCTTTTTTTTAAAAAAAAAAAATTGAAAAACACAGGCATGAGAGTTTTTGTAGCATACAGCACACACTGTGTATAATACAATTCTCAGCTAGAATTGCCATGGTAAGTTAAAAATGCAAAGTACTTCTCAAATTTTAACACGGACAACAAAAAACTGCAGTGTTGTAAAAATGTAGATTCCGACTGAGGAGGTCTGGGGCAGGGCCTGAGTTTACACATTTAACAAGCTCACTTTTAACTAGTGTTGCCAATGTTTATGGTCCAGGGGTTACACTGTTGAATAACAGAGAAGAAAATAGAGAAAAACTCATACACGACTTTTAACTGACAGTTTTATGAAATTTATAGTTCTCATAGACTAGGAAGCATAACAATACAATTCCTTTTGAAAATTTACAGTAGAGAGCACTAAAATAGTTTTAATTTTATTTATTTTTATTGTTTTTGAGAGAGAGAGAGAGAGAGAGAGATACAGGGACAGACAGATGGGGGTGGGCCCAGAACAGTCTCCATAGTTGCACATCATTGGTTTTTCCACATAGTTTCATTCCACAGGTGGGTGCAGGGCTGCACAGGGCAGGAACTGGGCCAAGGTCTTCACCCCGGTGAGAACTGAACTGGGGCACTCCCCAGTTCAGCATATGGGTCCACACAGGCTGGGGCCGGGATTCGATCCTCGGTCCCCAGGGCTGCAAAGTGAGCGCTTAACCCACTGAGCCATCCCAGCTTCCCCAAGAAATAGTTTTTTATACAATAACTTATAATGAACATAAGTAATCTGAGAACAGTATTATTCTTCCTCTTGCATTAGAATATTTGTGAAACATCCTGTAAGTGGTAGAGTTTGGGTTTCCACTATTTTTCAAAAAGGACACAGCTTCATGAACATTCAGCAGTTTCTATAACTGAAAAGAAGTGAAACTGAACAAAGTAATAGCTCAAATAATGTTAACATTTTATGCACAGACGGACATATGGGAACTATGGACACCTTAAAAGTGATGGAGAAGAAAACTTTCATGTCACTAAAATCACAATCATTTTCAACTGTGTACACATCAAATGTCTTTGTGGATGATACTCTGTATTTTATAAACACACAAAGGAGATGAACACACACACTTACATGAATTAAGTTATAGTTCCTATTTCCTAGCCTTTTATCTCTTTGAAAAAGTTTATCACTTGTGCTGAGCTCTACTTTATACATATAACATACTTGAACACACATTAATGATTCTTGTAAACTTTCTTAAAAATACACAGGGGTGATAAAGAAGTATGTCTGTGACATAATTGTGGAATATAATGAAAATTTACTGGACTGAGGGCTGACTGATTGAAAACTTCACTTGAAACCATCATGTAATATAATGATTTTTGCACAATCTTAATAAATCACTCTAAGATTCATGTTAAACAGATGTCATGAAGAATTCCACTGACGCCACCAAAGCTTATTCATAATAAAGAAAATGATGTTAACTTTGGAGTGAAGAGAGCACCTGAAACCAAGTGAAAATCAGGTAGATGAAACAAATGGATATCAGATGACCAAGGCACACAGAGCAACACATCACTGCTGTGATATTTCTGGCAAACATAAATAAGAAAATCATAATCTGAATTTGATCATAAAAAATATTTTATGCAAATTCCAATGCACATAAAGCTCCTGAGCTCTGTAAACTGTAATAGTGCACTTAAACAGTAATTCTTTCTTACAATATAATGAGCAAGTGTCTTCAAATTACTCTTTCTTTTTCAGAACTTTCTGGGCTATTCTGAGCACTGAGGCCATCCTGGGTACACGTACACCCACTTATCTCCTGTTCTACAGCCCTGATGCTGCAGACATAGGACTGCACACCTACACCTCCCTTCTTTAAGACACTGAGCATCTGACCTCACCCAACAGGGGCCTTGGATATGAACCCCTTCCCAGGTGGATCTGTCACAAAAGGGATGTTTGCAACAGATGAGGGTCAGTAATTCACGACGAGAATACCTCATGCCCTTAAGGAGCCTGGATGGACAGAATACAGAGAAGGCTTTGGGACAAAGGACAGGAGCATTCTACACAGCTGACCTTGACTCTTATCAGAAGAAAAAAGTAAGTAGCTGAAAACAACCTCACTATGCAGGTATATGTCAGAAAGAGAAAATTAAAAGTCTTCAGGTTCTAAACCCATGTACTTTAGCAGAAAAAGTGGACAAAGCCTCTGACTGGGGATGAAATGCTTACCTGAGACGCAGACATTTTGTCCTCGCCCTCCTCCGGCTCTGGGTTTTCTCAGGTGCTGTTCTGTGAAGGAATCACGTCTGCATGTTGAGAATGTGCCTTCAGGGCATCAGCAGTTCCTAGGTGGACCTCCCTCACACCCACAGGAAGAAGGACCTTGACATGCTGAAAAGGCCACCCTGTCCTGTCCTTCATCTCAAGACAGAGTCAGGAACAATTAGCTCTTACCTGAAGATCAAACTGGGACGTTTTCTTTCCTGTCTTCATGAGCTCTCCCCTCCCACAGAAGTCCACAAATTCCCACAGCAATGAGACTGAGCTGCTCTCCTGCCCCCAACAAACCAAATACAGTACCCCGTTACATTCCTGACCAAAGCCTGCTCTCAGCCTTCCCAAATGTATACTGAGGCCCCTTGTTCCCCTTAGGATCACCTGGAACTCCTTACTAAAATAACTGATGATCCACCCAGACCACTTGTCCAACTTGCAGAGAAAGGGCACAAGTGATGTCACTTCTTGAAATGCCTCGGGTGATCTAGGAGGAACGCTGATAGGAATCATTTAGTTTCAGTGAGCATGCATGTCTCTGGAGGATCAAACCCACTATACAAAAGAATGGGTCTGCGGGTCTGCAGGGGTCCCAGAAGTGGCATCTTTGTTTTCCTGGGGGTGGTGCTGACGTTACTCCCTAGACATCTTTCCAGTAGCACTGGGTTTCAGAGCTCAGACGCCATACACCTGAGACCTCGGGGGAGTGTGAGGGGTTGGGGTGCTAATTTCCAAATGGGCCTGCTCCCAGGGTAGATTTCCTTCCTCTTTTCCAAGAAATCAAAAAGAATGTTACAGACTATAAAATCAACAGATTTGGGGGCTAAAAACTTTGAAAAAGGGTTAGCTCTGGAAGTCCGTTGATCAAATTCCTTCACTATGAACAGATGGGCTCTGAGGAAACTATGTTTCAGGTCCATCCAGTCCATTTTTCCACATTTCCAGAGAACTGATAAGAGGAACTTGAGGGGACAGCTACATTGTAGCTCTAGCTCACTAGTTTAACAAGTCATGTAGCGGGAAGACAAAAAACTGCTGATTAGACTACGTCATCACACCAGATTCTCACTGTAAGACAACAGCCATCCTTCCTATGTGGACACTGAAGTAGCCTGACAATATATTACTAATAAGTACCAATGGTTGTTTCAATATGATCAACAACAGAAGAATGCAGGACATATTATCTAAACTAGATACAATATATTTAGAATTGAAATCAATTTGAGATGTTTTACTGTAACAAATTCTAGGGTCAAAGATTAAAAAAAAAACTGAGACTACCTCATCTGTAGAAAGGATAAGAGCTACTAATGAGGGGGAAGCCGGGATGGCTCAGTGGGTTAAGTGCTCACTTTGCAGCCCTGGGGACTGAGGATCAAATCCCGACCCCGGCCCAAGTGGATCCATACGCTAAACTGGGGAGTGTCCCCCAGTTCAGTTCTCACCGGGGTGAGAACCCGGACCATTTCCTGCCCTGTGTAGCCCTGTGCCCACCTGTGGAATAAAACCATGTGGAAAAACCGATGATGTGCAACTATGGAGAATGTTCTGGGCCCTCCCCTCCTCTGTCTCTGTATCTCTCTCTCTGTCAAAAACAAAAAAAAAAATATTAAAAAAAAAGGGTACTAATGAGATGTCACCAAAGCTTATTTCAGAAGTCAATAACTATTTACAAAAGAGCAGAAATTTAGACTAAGATTTATCTCAATGTTTTATAATTAAACAATTAAATATAAAACAAAAACCAAATTCCATGTAAAAGAAAAAAACACCCAATGTTTTTAATATTCCTTGAAAAGGCATCATGTGGTGACAGACTCAAGTCATTTCTTGTCCCATGTCAAGTCCCTCATTTCATACCAGAAAATGAGAAGGGACCTATGACTGACACAGGTCCCTCCTCTCTGGCTGCATGAGGGCTGCACATGGAAGACATGGGTGATACAAATAATTATGAAACACACAAGCCTTAGAAACTGGAGTTTTATAATTCTCATTCTCATGTGTATGCCTGAAAATGCAGTATGTGTTCAACAGATTTCTCTCCACAGTGTCCTCTCCCGTCCCCCTCTCTCCTGATTTCTGCCCTTCTATTCCCTTCCCTGCTCCTGTTCCCAAGAAACTCAAAATTATTTCACATTCAGTTGCTCTTTCTCCCTAATCTTTGTGATGGCTCCTCATTTCCACATAAAAGATATTTCTGCCGCTTCCTCCCCCATCTGTGTTCCCTCCACTTCCTGGAGACATTGCCTTTTCTCTTACACCTCTGTGCCCTGACTTACTGGCACCCCCAGCTTAGCTCTCAGTGCTGCCTCTCTCTCTCTGCTGTCACCTCATACTTCTGTTCCTGTACTAGTCTCCCCAATTCTTCTAACCCCTCTGTCTGAAGTGCCTTGCCCTTTGTTGTCCCCAATTATGCTAACCAGGGGCCCCTCTCCGATTCTGATCCCTTTCATTTCTTTGGAACTCCTCCCTTCCCTCTGTATTTCTCCATTTTCTTTCTCCTCTGGCTACTTCCCGGAGTTACTCCTGTCTTAACTTCGCTTTACAACTCAGTCCCACACCCTCTAGTTTGTTAACTTTAGGGAAGTGGCACTGATCCTTTCCTGGTGACCTCTTCACACCCTCCTGCTTTCATGGCCTACCCTTCAGTCACAGCTTCCAAAAAGCACTGGAGGGGTGACCTGGTACCACCCCGTGTTGTTTCCTCTTAAATCCGCCTCCACTGAATGTGCGCTCTTCCTGGGATTCGGGCCACTTATTAAATTGGGGTGAGGGAGTTCCATGCGGTGGAGATGGGCTTGTAGAGACCCAGACCAGGGAGGAAGCCGGGCTCCAGGGATAGAGGGCTGGAATCCATTTTCTGAGTCTTCCTAGCAGCACTCCACACAGCGAGGGGAAGGAGGGCGAGGGGTTTAAGCAGGAAAACAACGCGGGAGGCCGTGTCTAATGGCCCGAAGGTGCAGAGAGCACAGGCTAAACAGCTTCAGAGTTTATCCGGAATCCCACGCGGCCCCTCCATCCGCAGCGAAGCGCTCCCGGATGGGACGCCCCCCCTGGACGGCGGACTCACCGCTGTAGGAGGCGCAGGTGCGGGGACTTCAATGTCCGCAGTGACGTCCAGGCTTCACGGGTGTAGGAGCGCGGACTGAGCTGCTCAAGTTTAAACCAGAAAAACCGAAAATCACACTTGGCAAGACACCCTCGGTGCATACAGGCCTACAGCAGATACAAGAAGCTGCGTCACTATGCACTGCCGGGAAACTTGGGTCTTAGGCGGGGCCTACGCGAAGCCATTCGCACTGGGCGAGTATTGGAGAGGCGGGGCCCGTGGGGGCGGGGCCCGTGGGGGCGGGGCCCGTGGGGCGGGGCCCGTGGGGACCGGATATCCACTCTGCCTAGCTTGCCTTGGTTATGCCCATGGTGCCTCACCTTTCCATTTTAGATAAAATCTATCCAAATATCAACTAGGTAATCCAGCACCAAAAGGATTTATTTGGGAAAAGTGAAAAAAGGTGCAGCCAGCCTCAGAACATGCATTCTTTCTGGGGTATCCAGATGAAGGCTCTGGGCCCTGTTCCAAGATGGAAGAGATGTATAGGAAGGCTGTCTGAAAAAATCCAGCCATAAATGCAGCTATTTTTCATATTACATGGCTGGATACTTTCCAGACAGTATATATCACATGATATAAATGATACTGGAAGTTGAAACCAGAGCTTTACAAAGTTAGGAGCACAGACGTCTCAGCCTAATCAGGTTTCTTAGTTTCTCTTTAATCAATTTACTGATGTTTAGTAGTGTTTGACTATAAGTTAAATACATTGCCTAATTTGTTATATTTTAAGATCTCCCCTGGTATGAATTTCTGATGATTAGTTAAGATTCGTCCCACCTAAAAACCTTCCAATTTCATTATATTTATAAAGTTTTTCTCTAATATGTATAACTGATACTTGGTTATCAATGAAGAATAAATCAAAACTTTCCCATCTATTGCCAAAGTTGGATTTGATATTACCAAGGAGTCCTTCCAGTTGTGAAAACGAAGGAACTATTTTGATAGCTTTTAAAAACTTGATTAGGGGGAAGCCGGATGGCTCAGTGGGTTAAGCGCTCACTTTGCAGCGCCGGGGACCGAGGATCGAATCCCCGCCCCGGTCCGTTCGGAACCATGTGCTGAACTGGGGAGTTCCCCCAGTTCAGTTCTCTCTCTGTCTCTGTCTCTGTATCTCTCTCTCTCTCTCTGTCAAAAAATTAATAAATAAATAAAACTTAAAAAAAAAAACACAACAAAACTTGATTAGGGGGATGCCAGGATGGCTCAACAGGTTGAGCACTTGTCTTGCAGCTCTGGAGTCCAAGGATCAAATCCCAGCCCCAGCTTGTGTGAACCGACCCATTTGCTAAGCAGGAGGCCTCCAGTTTGGTTCCACCCTGCATGGCTCCACATCCACCTATGTCACAACTAATGATGTACAACTATGGAGACTACTTTGGGCTCTCCTCCCTTCTCTCTCTCTGTCCGTCTCTCTCTCCTCTCAAAACAATAAAATTAATTTAAAAAAGAAAGAAAGAAAAGGGGAAATGAAGACTTTGAATGCAGCTACATGACTGTTGGTGGAGGTGGTACGGGTAAAGCATTGAAGATATTCATCATGATTTGAGGGTTAACAATACTAACTTATGGAGAAGCTGGGATGGCTCAGTGGGGTAAGCACTTGCTTTGCAGCCCAGGGGACTGAAGATCAAATCCCGGCCCCTGCCTGTGAGGACTCATATTCTGAGTGAGGTGTGTTCTCCATGCAGGAAGCCCCCAGTTCGGTTCTTGACCCCCTGGTTCAGCCTCTGGCTCAAGGGGTCAATCCTCCAATGCAGGAGGCCCCAGCCCAATTCCTGCCCTTCACAGCCCCCCGCCCACCTGTGTGGAATAAAACCATGTGGAAAACTGATGACGTACAACTATGGAGACTGCTCTGTACCCTCCCGCTTCTCTTTTGTCTCTTTCTGTCAAAAACAATAAAATAAATCTTTAAAAAAAAAAATAACTTACAAACTCTTAGAAAAATATATAATTAAATGACAGCTTAAAAATTTCATAGTACCAAAGACAAAATCCAAACAACAAAAATATTAGGGGAAGCTGGGATGGCTCAGTGGGGTAAGAGCTCACTTTGCAGCCCCAGGGACCTGGGATGGAATCCCGGCCCTGGCCCGTGCGGACCCATATACTGAACTGGGGAGTGCCCCCAGTTTGGTTCTCACTGGGGTAAGACCCCAGCCCAGTTCCTGCCCTGTGCAGCCCCACGCCCACCTGTGGAATTAAACTATGTAGAAAAACCAATGATGTGCAACTATAGAGACTGTTCTGGGCCCTCCCCCTTCTCTCTGTCTCTGTCTGTCTGTCTGTCTGTCTCTCTCTGTCAAAAACAATAAAAATAAATCTTAAAAAAAATATATTAGAAAAGGATACAAAATAAAAGTGTGGATAAAAGGTAAGCCATAAGGAAGTCTTATTAAAATCACAGATTAGAGGGGATGCCAGGATAGCTCAGCAGTTGAGCGCTTGCCTTGCAATGGTGAGGTCCAGGGTTTGATTCCTGACCCTGTCAAGTGCAAACCCCATATACTGAACTGAGGTGCAACTGGTAACTGCAGGATGGCATGGCAGGGTGGCAAATGTTCTTGCCTCCCATGTGGGAGGCAAGTTTAGCTCACGTCCTGCATGGCTCCACATCCACATGTGTGAAATGAAACCATGTCACAACTAACAGAGACTGATCTGCCCCCGATCCTTCCATCTCTCCAAACAGTAAAATAAATCTCTAAAAAACCCAACACAGGGGAAGCTGGGATGGCTCAGCGGGTTGAGCGCTCACTTTGCAGCCCTGGGGACTGAGGATTAAATTCTGGCACTGGCCCATGTGGACCCATATGCTATATCTTGCCGGGGCCTCTGCAGGAGGCTCCTGGCCCAGTTCCTGCCCTGCGCAGCCCATTGCCCACCTGTGGAGTGAAACCATATGAAAAACTAATGCTGTCAACTATGGAGACTGCTCTGGCCCTCCCTCTTCTCTCTGTCTTTCTCTGTCTGTCTCTCTGTCAAAAAACAATAAAAATTAAACCTTTAAAAAAAAAACCCAACAGAATAACAACAACTACACCCCCCCCCCCAAAAATCACATACTATGGCCAGAGATAGTGAAATCTATTTCATTATCATGAAGGAATAAACTTATCACAAAAACATGACAATCATACTAGCAGCAGAACTTATAAACCTCTGAAAAAATTCACAGAGATATATGAGAAAAAACACAATTCACACCTATGTCCACAGATCCCCATGTCCCCTCTCAGTAACTGATAGTACAATTAGAATAAAAAATGAGTACCTAGAAGATTCTAACAATGAAATTGTTAATCAATGCAATTGACTTAATGTTATTTATAGAACTGTGAGATAATACAAAATATATTATATGTTGATCTCTGTCCCTGGTTCTTGACCCACAGTGCTCCTAAAATCTTTGTCATTTCCTAAGTGACAAGAGCAGTAGGAACATCTTTTGGTAGGCTCCTGGATGGGGACTGGTCACCACAAACATTCTGCCTTGATTAGCTTAGAATTTTCAGCTCCACCCAATACTCCAGAGAGGAGGAGAGGGTGAAAATAGAGTTACTTATTGATCATGAGGAAACCTCTATGAAATCCTAAAAGTAGGGGATTCAGAGACATCCAGGTGGATGAACACATCCACACCAGGCAGGTGATGCACTCCAGTTCCACAGGGACAGAAGCCCTTGTGCGCAGGAACCTCCCAGACCTGTCCCTAAGTATCTCTTCATCTGATAATCCTTCTGTATTATCACATCCTTTAATAAATTGGAGATCTGTAAGCCGATCTAGCAAATTAATTGAACCCAAGGAAGGGGTTGTTGAAACCTCAAATTTATAGCCAGTTGGTGAGAAGTATAAGTAATGACCTGGAGTTCCGACTGTTATCTGTGTTGGAGACAGAACGGGCAGCCTATGGGATGTGATGCTATCTATGGGCCCATAGTTTCAGAATTGTACTAAAATGTATGAGTTCTGACAATTAAGTGGGTGAACTCATCCTAGAAAAATTGCTACATACCTCATTGCTGAACATAACTAAGGTCACCTTTGAAGTACCACTCCCTTTGGGAAGTTATGTATTTAGACCAGCACCTAATCCACCCTTCAAAGCAATTTTGGAACTTTTTTTTTGGAATGGCCATCAGAGCCACGGTCGTATTACCCTTCATATCCTGAATGTCATCAAAATATCTTCCTTTCAATATATCCTTTATCTTCAGGTAAATAAAAAAGTAACTGGGGGCAAGATAAGTTGAGTAGAAAGGGTGTTCCAATAGTTATTTGTTTACTGGCTAAAAATTCCCTCATAGACAGTGCTATGTGAGCTTGTACATTCTTGTGATGCAAGAGCCGTGAGTTTTGAGCAAAAATTTCAGGTCATTTTCATCTAACTTTATAACAGTCTTTTCAGCTCTTCCAAATAGTCAACTTGGTTCACTGTCCATTTTGTACAAAATCATACTGAACAATCCCTCTGATACCAAAAAAGGTTAGCAACATCATTTGGACTCTTGATTTGAACCGAATTTTTTTTTTTTAATCATGGAGAATTGGCTGTCTTCCATTGTGCACTTTGACACTTTGTTTCAGAATCATGATGGTACACCCGTTTTATCACCAGTGATAACATGGCCCAAAACATTGTCTTGCCTCCCCAAAAGGTCTTGGCATACTTTGACTCTCCTTTCACTTTGTTCATTGGTGAGCTTCTTCAGGACCATTTTTGCACACACCTTTCTCATGCCAAGATATTCTATTAAGATGTTCCTGTTTCTCTATCCATGTTTACTTGGCCTGCTGTGCTTCTTCTCATAGTCAGCAGACAATTTTGATGCACAATTCGGTGAAGTTTTGCAATGTTTTTGTCACTTTTGCTTGTTACTGGCTACCTTGATCCCTCATCAGTGACGCTGGCTCTCCCCTCAGAAAAATGTTTAATCCATTTGTACACTGCAGTTTTCTTCATGGCATTATCCCCATCAACTTGGACTAACATGTCCCTGATTTCACTTCCATTCTTGCCAAATTTAGCAAGAAATTAAATGCTTGTTCATTGCTCTAATTCAAGCTCTGATGTTCTCACACAATAATGAACGTCACTCAGCAAGACACCACCTCATGTTGACACGAACACAGATGTCAGCCACTGATATACTAAAGTTATGAAACCTTACTGAGTTGTTTGTACAATGCTGCCAATATAATCGCATGATGGCAAGTTTTAAATTCATGTTATTAAAGGTAAAAGAAAAAATAAAGATCCCCTGAAATGACTCATGACAGTTACCTAAAAACCTGTCACTTCTCTCTTCCTCTTCTTTTAGTGATATGGGGAAGTCATACCTGCATCTTGAGATTGTGTTTAAAGGCACCAGCAGAGCTGCTTCATCTGCTACCACCACACACAGGCAGGACCCTGAAGGCAGAGGCCACCCTTCTCTGCCTTGTCACAGGAGAGTCAGGGACAATGAGCTCCTACATGGAGTCCAAACGGAGAGTTCTCCTTTCCTGACGTCAGTGCCCTCATTTCCAACAGACACCCATAAATTCCGGTACAGATGAGGGATGTGGGGTATCCTGACCTGCCCAGCTTTCAAGCCCATGTAGAGTCGACTGTTACCTCCCCTTGAACCAAAGTGCAGCTTCTATGTACATTTCTTGTGATTTGTTCGATTAGTATTTGTTAAGCAAAGCCCATTCCATTGGATGCTGGGCCTGCAGTTCAACGAAAGACCATAAGGAATTTGAAATGGACAGGTTTATTATCCTTACAGTTTCTGGAGGAAGGACACAGCAATGCCTTGAAGGGCCACACAGTGAGGCCCAGGCAGGATGTATGCAGAGAAGGCCAGGACCCAGGGCACATGAGTTTATTAGGGTCCATGTGACAAGTGCTTTGGGGTTCTCGAGTGAAGTCCAGATCAGTTCATTCAAATGGAAAACAGCAAGGTTTTGGTAAGCTCTGCAGGCATATATCGAAGAGGTATACAAAGTGAAGGCCCCTAGAATCAGGGAACACTTGCTCACAAGGGCTGCCGAATAAGTCCTATTGGAAACTTAATGTACTTGTGGATCTGTGAGCCGCTGTCTAATGTGTGCACTAGTAGAAAGGCATGGTGTCAGTTCATGGCAACTCGGCTTCACAACATGAATTCTAAGGCAGCAATGTGATACTCTAGCTGAACTCTGAACAATACTACTGCATCACCTTTATTGTAAGCATCATAATTCTCCATTACTTAAAATCAGGAAAACAGGAAACAATATATAAATTATGAGGACAACAGTCCCACATTATTTGCAGGTTAAAGCCAACATGGAAAATAGATTACTAGTGATGTCATTCCACTGCATCACCACACAGTGCACTGTTGATTACAGCCATGACTAAGGTGGGAGAGACTGATGCTGGTGGTGGGACAAGTCATTCACTACACATCAGTGTTAGTACATTAAAAACCATTCACCTTTATTAATGAAATATAAGTTCACACATAGTCTAAATTAAGCATTGCAAACAGCTGTAGGATCCTGAAAAAATAGAGATGACAGACACTTAAGAAGCATTCTGGAACTTCTGATATAATGATCTCAGAGCTCCATTTTCCATAGGTTAAGACTGAGGTTCACTGTTCAATAAACATGGATGTATAATAATTTTATACACTTAGGGATGAGTGGTCTGTACTTTCTCAGATATCTCCAACAATTCCTTTTTTTTTTTTTAAAGATTTATTTATTGTTTTTGACAGAGAGAGAGAGATACAGTCAGAGACAGAGAGAAGGGGGAGGGCCCAGAACAGTCTCCATAGTTGCACATCATTGTCTTTTCTACATAGTTTCATTCCACAGGTGGGTGCGGGGCTGCACAGGGCAGGAACTGGGCTGGGGTCTTGCCCCAGTGAGAACTGAACTGGGGGTGCTCCCCAATTCAGCATATGTGTCCACATGAACCGGGGCCGGGTTTCCATCCTCGGTCCCCAGGGGCTGCAAAGTGAGTGCCTAACCCACTGAGCCATCCCGGTTTCCCCTCCTTTTTTTAAAAAAAAGATTTATTTTATTGTTCTGGGAGGTGAGAGTGAGAATGAGAGAGAGAGAGAGAGAGAGAGAGAGAGAGAGAGAGAGAGAGAGAGAGAGAGAGAGAGATAGAAGAGGGGAGGGCCCAGAGCAGTCTCCATAATTGTACATCATTAGATGTGACATAGTTTCATTCCACACAGGTGGATGTGGGGCCATGTGGAGTGGAAACTGAACCGTGGGCCTCCCAAATGGGAGCCAAGAACCTTTGCCACCAAGCCATCCCAGTGGTTACCAGTTGCACCGCAGTTCAGCATATGGGGTTTGCATGGGCTGGGGCCAGGAATCAAACTCCAGACCTTGCAATTGCAAGGGAAGTGCATCAGCTGAGTTATCCTGGCATCCCTCATATTTCATTTTCAATTAAACATTGTCCCACATTTTTTTACATCTTTAAAGTCACTTTGCAGCATGAATTCTTTGAGGTTTTCTGAAGCGTATATTTTGGACTAAGGTCTTTCATCATGTATTACAAATACAGGGGAGGGCCGGGACGGCTCAGCGGGTTGAGCGCTCGCTTTGAGGCCATGGGGACCGAGGGTCGAGTCCCGGCTCCGGCCCGGGCAGGGCCCACGTGCTGAACTGGGGAGTTCCCACAGTTCGGTTCTCTAACTGTCTCTGTCTCTGTCTCTCTCTCTATCTGTCAAAAAGTAAAATAGA
>PVKE010008185.1:0-48487 GCA_004027555.1 Craseonycteris thonglongyai | reverse complement strand
CTTTTATGGTGTAGTATAAATCATCTGTCTTACATTCTGCCCATGTTGTGTCCCTGTTCCCTTTGCACTGAACTTGCAGTCCCTCTCAGAACACAGAGAAACCATGGGTAAGGCAGTGGGTGCCATTAAAACAAGAAGAAAAAGTTCACTGCTTCTTGCCATACTTAAGCTGAAACACTTTATGTGTTCTTGATGGAGTAGTTATCCCCCACACTGGCTTTTGCACTTATTCTTGATAAATGAGTCAGCTCATACGAGACTGGTAGCTTATTTGAGTAGGTGTAAGTTACAGTTATTTTGAAAAAAGGAAAAGAAGGCTGTAAAATATACCTGCATGCTCCTCTCACCAGAAAGCATTCCCATGAGGAATCTTAAAACCAGAAAAATTCTCAGCAGTCCTACATAATGGGTTCCACCTCCAAAAGTCCTCCCACCTCCTCTGGTGGTCTCCCCCCACCCCTTTTTGATTTCATAGCTATTCTCTTCTTTCCAATATTGAAAGAAAGTCAAAGGAATAGAATGGCCCAAGAGACCATACTAACTGACCACAGGAAAGATTAAGTTCCTGGTTTATTTAGCAAAGGCCACAAAAAGAAGTAAGGTGCCCCTCAGAGCAGGAAGAAAGAGACACCATGTATCTGATTCTCTAACCTCCCACAGTCCCTAAGAGGGTGCACACAGCTGCCTCTGACATGTCAGATCAAGACACACCTTGTGGTCTAGAAATGCTACTTCTAGAAATTTCTGTTATTGGAAAAAACAAAAGGGCCAGGTAAAGGACTAAAGTGGCTTGTAGATTCTAGATGGTGTCAGTGACTACTAGCTGAGTGTAGTATGTCTTATATCTGGAAGAGGAGTGGTTATGTGTTAAGTTTCCTCTTTTATATCAGGACCTTGAGCACAAATTGTAGGAAGAGATAGGGTATGTTAAAAGGGCCTCTGGGCCAGACTCTTGTCCCAGTTTTGGTTGCACATACATGGTTCCAAAGCTCTCTCTGAAGCCATAAGCCAGACTTCCATAAAACAATTTCACTTAGTTGCTCTGCAGCTGCCTGAAGGTCACCATCCCTAAAAACTCAGTTTATCTCAGCCCCTGTGCCTCCTCCAAATCTGTCTCCTCCTCTTGAATTTCCTTTTTGTATGCTCTCTAAACCTCCCCCAGAGAGTTATCTTGTTACTTGTACTATCTCAAGTTACTTACTTCTCCTAGGTTTTCCAATCTGTCTCCAGTATCCTTCACATTCCTGAAACTGCCGGGTTTAAGGACTGCAGTGACCTTGGTAGTGTCCAATCTAATAGTCACTTTACTCTCCTCATACTTTGCTCTCAGCTGACCATTCTCCTCTCTTGACTTCTGGTACATTACACATCCTGGTTCTCTTTCTACTTTCTCCCCCTGTTCCTTTTCTATCTCTCTTCTTCAATCTCTAAAGCAGAGTTCCTCTAATATTGTCTTTAAGTACCATCAATAAACTTGTATGCTGATCCATGATATATCTAGTAGACTCCAGACTTGTAATTACTAACTTGACATCTCTCTTTCTCTCTGTGTCTCTTGGGCATCTCAAACATAACATACTCGTAGCCCCAACCAAACTCTTGATTTTCTTTCAGAGTCTCCCAACCAGTAAATGGTATTACTTTCCTACATTTGCTCAAGCCAAGACCCTCTCCATTTTCCTCATCTCCCACATGAAATCCATCTGTAAAGCCTATGGTTTCTATTTTCACAGAAAACCTCAAATGTACTTCTTTTTATTTCCCTTATATCACTTTGGTCTAAGTCAACACCTGGCCTCCAAATTGACTTTTCTAATATACCTCTTGCCATCCTCACCCCAGCCCCGATCTCTTGACCCAGAACAATCAGAGACTAAATGTTTCAGAACTTCTTACTGTGGCCTAACAGGCCATGCATAATTTGGCTTTTGCTAGCCTCTCCAAGCGCATCTCATTCTGTTCTCTCTTCACCCACAGAACTTAAACCTGCTGTTTTTTCAGTTTCTGGGACAAGCCCAGCTTTTTTCCGCCTCAGGGCTTTTGCATAAACTGTTCCCTTTTCCCAGAACACTGCCTACTCCTTTTATGTGTATTCCCTTCACCTAATTACACTTGACAGTAGGTACAGTGATTGACTTATAGTAGGCTCTCAGTAAGTATTTGCTGAATGTGGGCAACAAATGGATCTGACCAGAAAATTCTACTAACAACCCACTGGTCAGTGAGTAGGACAAGGGGGAACCACTCACTCAGGGCAGAAAATGCCCGGTACTCCTTTTCCTTAAGGATTTTACAATCTCATTGTGCAGGTAAGAAAATAATCAAAATATTAAAAGAATAATATTTAGCTGGAATGAGACAATTTAAGTGCTTTCAGAAACAGGTAGGCTATATTAGAATAAATCATGAGTAAATAATACTCAGGCAGCAGCAGTATAGGAAGATGGCTAATTGCCAAATGATTAGGACAGAGTCATGGTTCCCACCATTTTCATCGCCAGGGATTTGTTTCATTATGCTTTTCCCACAAGGACCTCATATTTAAAAAACATTAATCTAGTAAACAGACTACATTTAGCATGCAATAATTTACTTTTTCATTTTTAATCACACAAAATTCCTAATTAGACATATATAACCCCTAATGAGAGCATTTAATTGTTCAGCATGCTATGAAAAAAAGCAAGCCAAAAGTAGGGCCAGTTAGCTTCGTGTTAGTATCAACACAATTTTACGTGGGCATTTTGAAATATTTTAAATATCTTGCAAACTATCACCTGATATTCCACTTAAAACTTTTTAGCTTATGTGTTTGTTTTATCCCATTCTTTTTTTTTTTATTGTTAAATTTATTGGGATGACATTTGTTAGTAAAAATTACATAGGTTCCAGGTGTACAATTCTATAGTACTTTGTCTATGTGTTAAATCATGTGTTCACCACCCAAGCCTGTGTGTTTTATAAAGAAAAAATACACATGGTTCATTTCTTTTTTCTTCATAAGAGCCTCCTTGTAGCTATTCGCCAATTAGTAATTGTAAAGTGAATAGGATTCCTTGGGGGATAGGAACTCATATCACTGTGGTATTAATATTTTGAGAAGGTACAGTATTTTGCCATATATATTGCATACTTTTTTGCCCAAATTTGTGAGAGAAAAGTAAGGAAGCACATTATATGTGGGTAGTACTAATTTCATATCTATATAAATGCTTTTAATTCTTTTATTTATGCTTATGAGTTAAAAGTATAACTCTAGAAATCAATAACGATATCAATATGCAAAATGATACCCTGGAATACCACAATCACCTTGGCACTGGCCCCAACTCCTCCAGGGTCACACTGCATTTCAGCATCCCACACCTCCAACCCTTGTCAGCTCCCACTGCCCAGCAGCCCGTCTGTCCCTTTCTCTCTCTCCTGCTCTCCTCCCTTATTCTGATCTTGTATCTATTCTTACATTTTATAATGATTGGTTCCATAAAATTTCTTGTACCATGATACGTTGAAAAATAAATGTCAATTTTTTATAATACAAAAAACAAGTACCTAAATATAAAAAAATAATAAAAATTTGAATTAAAAAATTAAAATAAAAGACTTTTTCCCTGAGAATTTGGGCAAAAAATGTGGGTACACATTTTGGAGTACATTATACACAACAAAATACAGTAATCAAAGTGTAGCTAGTTTACCAGAGTCAAATATGTTCACAGCCGGCAGAGCATTGCTCTACGGCGTAGCAGATGCCAGTATGGAATCGAACATGCCTCCTCTTTTCTCAAATGGTTGCCATGCTGCAGTAGACACAGAAGCGGAGAGAAAAGAAGTGAATAAAACTTTCCATTTTAATGGAACTGTGGGGTATCTTTTTATCCTTTTTTTTAATGATAGGAAGTAACATTATATACTAGCCAAAGCTAATTTAAGCACTAAAACTCTATTTTCTTCTGTACTTGTTATGCGATTTTAATTATTTGAGACACCATGAGTTCTTAAGTGATTTGCATCAAGGGAAGGAGGACCATGTAAATATTTTATTTCCATAAAATGAACACTCATTCATGTGCTTTAAAAGTGTCTCAAAGATCTAATACTTTTCAAGCTGTTACACTTCACTTTGATAACATTTTCTAAAATCTGACCTTTATCAACAAAATGGGTATTTCTATAGAGGTGTTCAAGACCTACACACAAATCATGTTACATAAGTTCTAAAGAAGAAGAATGTTAATCATACAGTTATTGAGCAATTTAACACCGGAAGTCAAGATATTTCAATTCATAATTTTGCTAACAGGTTCTGAATCTTCTATATTTTAATAGCTTTTGTGTGGGAAGCAAGCTGTAGTTTAGTTGGTGGAAATTGTATCTTACTAGACAAATTCTTGATAAATCAAGCTTTTTTGGTTCTTAATGCACTCCATGGTGCATCAAAATTTTCACTTTTCCTGTCAAGATGTTCAGAAACATCCTCACCTTAAGACCTAAAAGGACCTTCCAAATGAACATTTTCTCCCACATTTTAGCCACAGAAAAAACAACTGTGCTGATTCTTCTGAGGTTATATCTGGTCTCTGCAAAACTGGAATCCAAAGCTGTAGGTACTTTTTCACCATTTCATAGCTAAATACTTTCTGGACAGCCCTCAAATACTATATATAATTTATCTTTTATTGTGGTAAAATATGCATAACATAAAAATATGCCATTTAGTCATATAATTCAGTGACATTAACTATATTCACAACATTGTCCAACCAGTACACTATCTACATCAAAACTTTTCCATAACCCCAAACAGAAACTCTATCCCTAGATATATTTTAAGCAACTTATTAAATAAACGTGTATTCATTAAGTAGTTCATCACCTTAAAATACATTTATCGAGTACCCACCATGTGTATCTTCCTATGCTCAATACTGGAGATGAACTATGACCAACTATGATGAATAAGAGTGAAGAGAGAGAGAGTGTGTCACATTTTGAACATTTGTATCTTTCTGTGAATGGCCAAGTGACCAAAGCAAATATCAATAATAATATTAATACTTACTATTTGACCCAAGAGCTTTATGTATGTTAATTCATTTAATCCCTACAAGAATCCTACCAGATAGATACTATTATTATTATCTTCATACTACAGGCAATGAAACTAAGGCAAAGGGCAATTAAGTAACTTGTCCAAGGTCACATGGCTAATAAGAGTTGGAGCTGGGTTTGCAACCCAGGCCAACAGGTTCAGAGTGTTTGCCCTGAAAGCACTATCTTACTGTTTTTAACAAATACATTTTATCGACACATAATTTCCATAAAATCAAATGTACCCAATTTAAATTATGGTTTAATGAACTTTAACAAGTGAATACAACCATGTTACAACCACAGACAAGAAAGAGCACATTTTCGAAACCCTAAAATGTTCCCTGGTAGCCGTTTGCTCCCTGACCTACAACCCCTTGACTTAGGCAACCACTAATGAGCTTTGTGTAACGATAGATTTTTTTCCTTTCTAGTATTTCATATAAGTCAAATAGTATGTACTCTTTTATGTCTGGTTTCTTTTGCTCAACATACTGTTTGAGATTGATATTGTTGCATGCATTAGCAGTCCTTTTGACTAGCTATGAATAATATTCCATTGTGTGGATAGTCCATCATTTGATTATCAATTCATCTGCTGATGAACAGTTGAGTTATTTGCAAATTTGGCTACCATGAATAAAGCTGCTGCAAATATTCATGTACAGATACATACTGATCATATCTTCATTTGTCTTGAGTAAATACCTGTGAATGGGATTGGTAAGTTGTATGGTAAGTGTATGTTTAACTTTTGTTTGTTTGTTTATTTTTGACAGAAAGAGAGAGAGAGAGAGAGAGAGAGAGAGAGAGAGAGAGAGAGAGAGAGAGAGAGAGAGAGAGAGAAGGGGGAGTACCCAGAGCAGTCTCCATAGTTTTACATCATCAGCTTTCAACATAGTTTTTGTTCCACACAGGTGGGCAGGGGCTGTACAGGGTGGGAACTGGGCTGGGGTCTCCTTCATGAGAGGCATGCCCCCTAGGTGCCTTGAGCCAGGGGCCAAACCAGGGGGCAAGAACCAAACTGGGGGCATCCCTCATGGGAGGCACACCCCAGTTCATCACATGAGTCTGCACAGGCCATGGCTGGGATTCGATCCTTGGTCCCTAGGGCTGCAGAGCGAGCCCTTAACCCACTGAGCCATTCCAGCTATCCCATGTTTAACTTTTTAAAAAACTGCTCAATTATTTTTCAAAACAGTTGTAGCATTTCATGTTCCCGTCAGCAATGTATGATAGTTGCTCCACAACCTTGCCAACTGTTGGTATTTCAATCTTTTTTGTTTTAGCCTTTTCATTGGATATGTAGTGGTGACTCATTGTGGTTGTACTTTGCCCTGCCCTGAAGACTAAATACATCTTTTCATGTGTTTGCTGATAATTAATATATCTTCCTTTGTGAAATATCTTTTAAATAATTTGCTCCTTGTTTTATTGAATTATTTTATTTTCACACTAAGAGTTCTTTATATATTCTGGATACTGAACTTTTGTCAAATGTGCATTTTGCAAATTTTTTTTTCCAGTTTGTAGATAGTGTATTTATTTAATTTTGTCTAAGAGCAGAAGTTTTTCATTTTGATGAGGTTCACTTTATTATTTTAAAAAATGATTTGCTTTTATTTTTGTTTTAATAAATCTTTACCTATCCCAAGTTCAGAAAGATTTTCTCTCATGTTTTCTCATCCAGTCTTGTACAATTAAGTACGATGTTATTAATATTTGCAGGCATTTATAGATGTTCTTGCTCAAGTGGAGGACATTTCTTCTACTCCTGATTTCCTGAGAAATTTTGTCATATATGAAACATTTATCAAATGCTTTCTCTGTGCCTTTTGAGATATTATATTTTCCTTTATTTGGTTAATATGGTGAATTACATTAAGCAATTTTTGAATTTCAAATCACTCATGTGCCAGAGATAAACCTCCCTGCATCATGATATAGCATCTTTCTAAAGAAAGATGTTTTTGATTTGCTAACATTTTACTAAGCATCTTTGTGTCTGCATTCATGAGTGATATTGGTCAATGGTTTTATTTAATTAGAATGTCTTTAACAGGTTTTGATATCAACAATGTGGGCCTCATAAAATGAGTTGAGAAATTCTACTCTCTATGTTGTGAAGAAGTTTACATAGAATTGGTATTTTTTTCCTTAAATGTTTGATGAATTCACCAATAAAGCCATCTGGTTCTAGAGGTAGGTCCATATCAGGACTTCAGTTATTTTCAAATAGATATTAGGAATTCAATTTTTTAAATAGATATGGGGCTAAGCTGGTTTTCTATTTTTTCTTAAATCAATGTTGATTTTGTCTTTCAAGGAATTTGTCCATTTCATTTCAGATGTGAAATTTATTAACAAAGGTGTTCATATTACTTTATTATGCTTTTAATATTTATATAATCTATGGTGATGTCCCTGCTTTGGTTTCTCATATTGGTGTTTTCTTTTTTCTTGTCTCTTGATTTGATTGATCTTTTCAAATAATCAGCTTTTGGTTTTTTTGCTTTTCTCTCTTGTTTGTTCCTATTATATTGATTTCTGCTCTTATCCTTATTTCTTTTCTTCTCACTTTGGTTTAAATTTTCTTTTCTTTCTTTTCTTTTTTCTTTACAACTTAAGTTGAAAATTTTTAAGGAAAAGAACTTTTAACTATTTTATTATAGCTGACATACAATATTATATTAGTTTCAGGTATATAACATAGTGATTTGACATTTATATTCCTTACTATGTGATCACCCCAATAAATCTAGTAACTATCTGTCACTATACAAAGTTATTATGGTAATATTGACTATTTTCCCCGTGTTATACATTACATCCCCGTGACATTATTATTTTTTTTATATAACTGGAAGTTTGTACCTCTATTCCCCTTCACCTTTTCTACCCATTTCCCCATCCTATCCCCTCTGGCAACCATCAGTTTGTTCTCTATATCTGTAAGTCTGTTCCTATGCTGTTCTATTTGTTCATTTGTTTTGTTCTTTGGAAATTCTGCTTGTAAGTGAAATCACACAATATTTATCTTTCTCTGTATGTCTTATTTCACTTAGTATAATACCTTCAAAATCTATTTTCGTCATGTACAACCTGTGGCCCAGGATGGCTTTGAATGAGGCTCAACACAAATCTTTAAAAAGAAGTATTGAAACCTCTGATTCAGTTGTTCGTTTGTCTATTTTCCTTAGAGTTCTATGAGTTTTCATTTCATATATTTTGCAGCTCTGTTATTAGGTGTCATCAAGCACACTCCACTCTGGCTGGTCAGAACTCAATGTCCTCTAGGCCTATGAGAGCACTAGAAATTGGCTTGTAGCTCTCCAGTCATGATATAAACTCTTAAATGTGCACCAAGACTGTGTTTATCACAGTATAGGTCATGCTGTGATAACAAGCAACCACCGAAGCTCAGTGGTTTATAACATAACAACAAAGATTTCTCTCTTGTTCATGTTACATGTCCATTACATGTTGGCTATGACTATCTATTCTGCATCCTTACATTGAGACTCCAAATGATGGAACAGTTACTGTCTGGAACATTGTTGGTCATCATGGAGAAAAAGAAAGAGAACATTGCAAATAGTGAACTGGCTCTAAAATCTTCTGTCTCAAGCCTGGGAGTATATTCCTGTGACTAAGTGAGGACTACTACAATGAATGGCAGGGCCTGGACCAGCCATTTTGACCCCAATGTAGTTGTGCTATACTGCCATAAGAAGGGAAAAGGAAAAGGCCGGAGTGGGCGACTTCCGAAAGGAGTGCAGCAAACAAAAAGGCAATAAAAGGAGACACAATAATAATTGCAAATGACTTCCTGTGGAAATCTGATCCGGTGATCAAAAAAAGACAAGGATAAGAGGATGGAGAAAGCCAGAAAAAGGAGAAACTCTTTTTACCTCAGTTCCTCCCAGTCTACCCCTCATCTGTCTATTCTATACCCAATGCCCTTGTCTCACACTATCTCAAGAAAGTTCAGCTCCTGTTTCTCCACATTCCAAAGGTCCTAACCCATTATCTACATTGAAGTGCCCCAAAGTCCCAGCCTATTTTAATTGACTATTCTCTTTATCCAGTGGAGGAAGAAAAAGAAAACAAAAAAAGTTATTATATAAAGTTAGGATTGACCAAAAATATTTCCATCAGTTATGCCTGGCATGTTGTAAAAATCCCCACAGTTCACAATTTTGTAGGGCTGTCTCTAGAGACATGTATGTTAGTGGCTTGTGGCTACCCTTTGAACCAAAACACTATCAAACGCTTTCTAAAGGAAATATATGAGAATTGGAGGTGAATATAGCTCACTAAGACAATCTTAGAATTACATTTAAAAAATGGAAAATATTATTAGCGTATAATAAAAGGTTAAAAATCTGTATTATATAACATGAAAAAATATTAGCTCCATATACGTAAATGAGCTGGAGAAACAAAGAGACACTTCATTCAACAGGAAATAACCAATAAACAAATACGTGGATGAGTTCAATCTCACTAATGCTAAAGAAATGCAAATTAAAACAACAATGAAGACCATTTTATAGGGGCGTACAACTCTTTAAAGGCCACTACTTAGTCACATTTTTCTTTTCTAAGTGAAATTCATATAAAGTGTTGGTATGCCTCCTTGTTGAGAAGCATGCAGTAACACATAACAAGTTCAGAAGAGTTAAAGATCATAATAATTAGGCCTATATTTTTTCTAAAATGAACTCTCAGCTTGTCCCAGTATTTTAGTGTTGGGTACCAAGGCCCCTTGATAAACCTCTAATAGAGACTTGCCTATCTCTGACAGAGAAGGTGGGAAGGGAGGCGGTGGGCAGAACCCTCAAAGCCCCTTGGTCACTGGATAAAATTAAAACCTCCTTACATTCAGGCTTTTGACCACCAATCCTACTGCTTGTATTCTGAAGAAATAATCCATAAGAGAAAAAAAAAAAAGCTAAAATAAATAAATAAATAACAGCAGCAGTAATTATTACAGGAGAGATCACAAAATAAATGCCTGACAGCAGGGAAATAATTAAAGATGTAGTACTGTTATTAAATTCGAAGTTATGAAGGCTACAGAGCAACATGGAACATGCTTCTGAGATGGTATTGATTGAAAATGCAAGAATGTACTCGTTGCGATGATCCACAAGGGCTAGAAGCAGGCAGGGTCAAATGAAAAGTTAGCTGTGCTGAGGTGACAAGATTGTGAGCAAAAGTTCTCTGTCACTTATTTAGATTTGTTGTGTAACAGAATATTTATATAAGAATTCTATATTTAGAGAAAAGGGGAAATAGGACACTATGACCCTTTCTACTCTGCTTCTCATTGGAGTCTCCAGAATTTCATTAAAATGCAAAACTCAAAATCATCCTCCTTTTTGATATATTCTGATAAATATATTATAAGCTTACTCAGAATCTGAATTGGTCATTCTCATGGGAGAGTTTATATGTAGATAAAGAACTCTTACATTAATGCAATTGGCTTGGAAGACTGTATGGGAAATGTACACCAGTCCTATTGTCACTTAACCTTTTTTAAATTACAGAGCATTATGCAGGGTATTGGTAAAGTCAGAAAGCAAAGCAGAATTACATTTTAAAAGCACAATATTGTGCTCACTTCAACAGCACATATATTAAAAGCATATTTATTCTTTTTAAAAGGCTCAGTATATTTGTGTTTTCCACATGTCTGATGGGAATCTCTCCATTTTAAACAGAGAGTTTAACTGTTCATCTGAAAGAAGTATAATAAATACACAATTTTGCCTGTGTTTCCAGGCTTTTGGATACTCCTGCAGTGTTTTTATTGTACTTTTCAGATTAACAGTTGTACCCACTACATTTAGATATGCTTCACTTGAAAAGGGGTTTGGAGGTTGAAGAAAAAGTCAACATAACCTTTGAAAATGTAACTAATATACAGTTTACAAATGAATTTATCTGACATTTTGAACACCCTGTGGTGTCTTACCCTTAGCATTGTATCTTGTCAACAGCAAAAAATAAAAAATAAGTAAATAAGAAAGCCAGATAGGGGCACGAGGGGGGTGGGGGAGCAGGGCTTGGGAGAGTGGAACAAACAGAAAAGAAAGGTAAGGGGACAGAGAGCAGTTAAGTTTTTGTGGCTGCCTTGGCTGAGGAGTTAAGTTTGAGCAGAAGAAGCCTTGATATGACTATGGGCTCAGTGATGGATGGGCATGAGATTGAGGGGAATGAACAGAGGAGGGAAGAGTGATATGCCCTCCAATACATCTGGAAACAGCTCTCTTAGTGTTTATACAATGTGTGTGTGTGTGTGTGCATGTGTGTGTGTGCACGTGCATGTGTGTGCACATGCATGTGTGTGTGCATGTGCATGTGTGTGTGTGTGTGTGTGAGGTGGGGGTGGTAGCAGGAGATTGAGGCAAAGTTGGAGCCTTCAGAGGTAACAGTGCAGAAACTGTGTGTGTGTGTATGTGTGTGTGTGTGTGTGTGAGAGAGAGAGAGAGAGAGAGAGAGAGAGAGAGAGAGAGAGAGGTGGGGGTGGTAGAAGGAAAGAGAGGAAAATCTCAGAGAAGATAATGAGGCTGTTGAGTGTGGGAGCCCAGAGCAGAAAATATTCTGGTGCCTGAGAGAACAGGAAGGTATGTATATAAATGTGTGTGTGTGTATCTCTTTTTAGATTCTTTCATTCAGGAGTCATCTCCCTGGAGACTGAGGAGATGGTAGGAGTCCCCTGGGGTGCTGTCAGCTCCACTTACTGAACTTCCGGAGAAAGTGACATACTAGGAAAAGGAGATGCCTCCAGCAGCTCTCAGGGAGAGCTGGGCCTGGGACAGGGATCAGGGAGGTGAGAGGGATGTCTGACTGGAATCAGCTGGAGATGTTTCCAGATGTGTGTCCCTTCTCTTTCTCTCAGCCTCGCTGCACGAGCATCGCCTTCCCAGGATGGAACACTTGTCCCGTGGCCCACTCCAGCTCTAGGACAGCTGCAGAGAGGGTCTCCACACGCATGCTCCCACCTTCCTTCCTGTTCGCCAAACCCCACAGCCTCCAACCTCAAAGAAGGCCTTTCCTGGGGAAGCTGGGATGGCTCAGCGGGTTAAGCTCCTGCTTTGCAGCCCCGGAGCCCGAGGATCGAATCCGGGGCCCAGCCCAGGTGGACCCATATGCTGAACTGGGTGTGCCCCCAGTTCAGTTCTTGCCGGGGCCTATGCAGAGGGCTCCCAGCCCAGTTCCTGCCCTGCGCAGCCTCACGCCCACCTGTGGAGTGAAACTAAAGGGTGTCCCAAAATTCATGCAAGATTTAAATTTTGCGTCATTTGTGCGGTAAAGTGTTGACAATGAAAAAAAAAGACAGCATGACAGCTGACAGTTCAGGGTTATTAAAAATGGAGAACTACATGAAAGAACAACATGTTTTCATTGTTGAGCAATGAAAATTTACAATTTTTAATTATAAACCTGTGTTTTCTATCAAAAATTACTTCTTGCGTGAATTTTGGGACACCCTTATATGGAAAACTAATGATGTCAACTATGAAGACTGCTCTGGGCCCTCCCCCCTTCTCTCTGTCTCTCTCTGTCTGTCTCTCTCTTTGTCAAAAACAATAAAAATAAATCTTTATTAAAAAAAAAGAAAAAAAAAAAGGCCTTTCCTGGGACCGTATCAATGACAAGTCCAGGGGGTGTGGGTGGACAGCCAATACATTCCCCTCCAGGGACTTCAGAAACCCTGTGCTCTGTCAAACTCTGCTCAGCCACCCTCCACCCACTTCTATCCACACTCCTCCTCACAGGCCTGCCTCCCAGAGGTTCGTTTCTGCCCAGGAGTCACTAGGACAGAGAACGTTTGTGGGGTTGAAATACCACACCTTACATTCGCAACAGCCTTCTTCGCTACGCTTTTTACATTGCAAAGTAAACCATCTGTGCTGCTGCTTCTGAGCGCCTGTCCGTATCAGCGTTGCTGGGGAAAGTGTGCTCCATGTCGAACAAAACCAAACCCTGATGAATACATTTGCAGTCCAGACCCTTTAAAGAATGTTGTCTTGTAGCCTCTGAAAATGCCACCTGTGAACTACAACAAGCAGTTCTTGTGTACCTCTGCCAGGTTGTGAAGCACTGTGTCTGCTTTCACCAGCCGTGGCTGCTGCGGCTGTGGGATGACTTTAGATGGGATGCTGTCAGGGCAGCAAATGCCATTGATTCACATAGTGAGAAAGTTATTACTGCCCTAATTCTCTTTCCTCTTGATCACACCAAGGAGGAGGTCTCTGTTCAGAGCGAATAGATCTGTAACACCGTTCTAACACTTGCTTATTGCTATTCTTCTTATTATTATTACTATTTTAGCAGGCCTATGGCTGGTTTGGCTGATACGGAGGGCAGAATTCCCAAATGGTGGCTCTGCGGCTAGATCCGGCCTGCAGATATAATTTGTGCTGTACCGTGTATCATTTTTGAGCCAACATTTAAACGCTCAGAAAATTTTGCCTAAAATCCCAGATTTCTGGCTCCTGTTGCATAATCAGAACATCTGGCGGTCCTCAGCTCACATTTTTTCATGGCAGCAGCTTACTCTCCCCTTTAAATAGCAATATGCTCTCTAGTTTGCCATAGTCTCCACTACTTTTTATGGTCCCTTTCATACACAGGACCTATACTGTTCTCTTCTAGGCCATCCCAGATGCTGTAAGCATTTGAGTCTTGGGACTATTTTAGGAATTCTGTGCCTAAAAAGGTAGATCAGTCAAACCTGAGTTCCAAGCTGAGGAATTTGGTCTTCATTCCATAGGAAATAGAAGGTCAGGAATAATTTTTTAGGAGGGTAACCAAGGCTTAAAGCAATCCTTTCAAAAACAATTCTGACTTTTATTGGAAGCTGGGAATGAGAGGAGGAGGCTAGAAGCAAGAGGCTGGTGAAGAGGTGACTTCAAACCTCTTTGCCTGGGGAAATGGGAGCTGAGGCCTCTTGTCGGACTGGGCAGCTGGCAGCTGAGCCTGGGCTGTGAAATGAGTGGGCTGGCCCTCCATGGCTTCTAGCTACTCGAGTAAGGGCAGGATTGGGAGCCGTGGGCAGTGCAGGAGCAAACAGGGAGCCAAGCCTGGACTGGAAAGACGTGGTCCAGAGGCGGGAAGCCACTTGGCTCAGAACCTAGAGGGGCTCCGTGAAGCAGAGATACAAGGAGAGAGTGACTAAAAGAGGGCCAGCAAGCAGAAAAGAAGCCATCAAGGAGGTCAAACTGTTTCTGGCCAGGCAGGTAAAGGCCAGACCAGGGTGGTGGCAGTGGGAATGGAAATAGCTGGAGAGAATCAAGAGCCATTTTGAAGGAAGATTTAATCCCATTGATGACTAATAGGAAACAGGGTCTGAAGGAGGAATGACAAAATGACCTTAAGACTTTTAACTTGAGAGCCAAGAAAACAGTGGTGCTATTAACATACATAGAAAAGGGAGGCAGAGGAAGAGATGTTAAAGTATATGAAATATGAGGTGCCATCAGGATGCCCAGCAGGCATTGCAGGGACTGGAGTTTAGTGAGGCCTAGACTGAAAGGAAGGTATCATCTGCATAGAGATAAGACAAAGTTACTGTATGCCTCTGCATACTTCCCATTTCTATTTTGTTGTTGTTGTTGTTGTTAAGATTTATTTTATTGTTTTTGACAGAGACAGAGAGAGAGAAAGAAGTGGGCAGGCCCAGAGCAGCCTCCATAGTTGTACATCACCAGTTTACAACATGGTTTAGTTCCACACAGGTGGGCAGGGGCCACGCAGGGTGGGAACCAGTCTGGGAGCCTCCTGCACAGGAGGGATGCCCCCTCAAGCCAGGGGCCAAACTGGGGCCTTCCACATGGGATGCTCACCATGGTGAGAACCAAACTAGGGTCCTCCCACCTGGGAAGCATGCCCCAGGTCAGCACATGGGTTTGCTGGGGCTGGGACTCCATCCTTGGACCCTGGGGCTGCAAAGCGAGCACTTAACCCACTGAACCATCCTGGCCTCCCCTGCCCATTTCTTTTAGGTGACAGAAAGCAATAAGGAGCCAGGCCTTTGTGGAATTTGGTTTGGAATGTCCTTTGCATTCAGCCCCATCCACCACCACTTGCATGGAGAAAAAAGGCAGAGGGAGGGAGAGAAGGAGAGTAAGGAGTGAATCTTGGGGCATATTTATATTGTAAGAGTCCATGAAAATATCAGGAGTGGTCTGAAATGAAGGAGAAACATTTAGCTCCATGCTGGTCAAGGGGCAAGGCCATTCATCTCATTGGCTGCCCCTCTTCATTTCCGGACAGCACAATCCAACAGTTAGGTCAAAACCTTCAACTACCAAAGCGAATAAGGACTATGAAACAAAAACTGAACCAAAGAAAAGTGTTTTTGTTTCTTTTTAGAGAGAAGACCTCCATATTCATTTATTTATTTGACCAATATTTTTTGAGAACCTGGCCCTTATCCAGGCCCTGAACAACTGAGGTGAGCAAATCAGAGACTCTATCCTCATGGAGATACATTCTATAGCTTATATCTGTGCCCTACTGGTCTCCTGGTTCTTCCAAGATCCAGCCAAAATGGCACTGCATGCATTTCCCAAACACCCCCCCCCCTATTCTACTTTCATGCCTTTGCTCCTGCTCATCACCACCCCTCACTGCCTCTAGAAAACTTACTGACCATTCAAGACCCATCTCTGACACCACTTTCTGCATGAAATCTTTGAATGCAATCACACTCCTTAAAATTCTTTCACAGCTCAGCCTATTCTTGTGGTGCTTGCCAGCGTCTATGTTGGGTTATCTGTGTGTTTGTCTCCTCCCTCTCTGCACAAGTCTGATACTTCGAGGGCAAAAGCTCCCTTTTTCTCTTGTTAGTATCCTCTGAGGTTGGTAGCACATGACCTTGAACTTCACAGGCTGTCAACAAATTGGATTGCTTTTCAGACGAGACAAACAAGAATTCTGAAAGACATGAGAATGTGGGAAGAGCAACTTGTAAGCAACTATGCACAAATGTTGGAATGTGCTATATGGAAACTCAGAAGAGGCAGCCAATGAGATGGATGAGAGTGTACTGACAATCACATGGGCCTGGCAAGGAAGGAGGCACAGGCCTGGAGCCAAGACTGCAAGGTCACCCTCCCACGTGTGACCCTGCTGTCTGGATCAGCCACCCTGAGGGTCCCCTCAACTGCAGAAGCTGTACGTGCTGCTTTCACTTAAGACAGTTTGCTTTCCTGCTCTAAACTCTTCCAGGTGGCTGAGGAGGCCCCCACACCAGTCCTTTCGTGCAACAGTCGCCTAAGCACACCAGCTGACCCCAGGACTCTCTTCAGTTATGTTCCTTCTCTTGGCTATAAAGGCCTCAGTTCACCAGACCAGTTCTGACTCCTTCCTCCTCATTTATTCTGGTTCTCTGTAACTGTTTAGCACACTGCAACCCTAACCATCAAAATAACTTGGCACAATAGAGTCCCAGTCTCCCAAGCAGCCTTTTCAACTGTCTGAGAGCATAAAAAGAGCATCTAGCATTATTTCATTCAGCTGCCCCCGGCTAGCTACGGTGCTGAATCAGCGACAGAGCTTTCCTGGGCCACCCCTAGAAATCCTGATTTGGCCGGTTGTGGTAGGCCCTCGCATACATTTTAATACAACTCCTGAGTGGGTCTCATACAGCCTTAGGAATGGTGATGTAGTCATCCCCCACCCCCGGTCATCTTATAAACGAGGGTTCTGAGGCCAGCACACGTGGCCACTGGTCAAAGGTCATGCTGCTGGTGTTAACAGACTTTACTGGGCACCTTATTTCATGTGATCCTGCATTAGCCCACAAGGCGGGTCTGATTACAGGATCACACCCAGTTTACAGAGGAAGCCAAGAGGCTATGGAGCATGCAAATGACGTATGTAAGATCTCACTGTTAGTGAACAGAACAAACTGGCACCCAGATCTGAGCCCAGTCCTGCCATTTTTTCATTGAAAAATGAGTCCTAAGCCCAAGCAGGTGGTGGTGGATGGGGCTGAGTGCGAAGGACATGCTTGCTGTCACCTACAAAAAAATGGGCAATATGCAAAGGCATTCAGCGACTTCCTGCCAGAGTTACAAGCTGTATAATGATCAATTTAACCTTTCAGACCAATTTTTTAAGTGTGCAACTGTGCAAATATACAACATTAGAAAGAACAGAATTTAAAAAATTCCTATTCACCCAATATCCAGATTCAACAATAATCATGATTTTGCTATACTTGCTCTATCTAGCCTCTTCTATTATTTTTTGTTATTCTTTGCTGAAGTCAGATTTAAATACTTTTAGAACACATCCCAGACACAACACCATTTCTTCTCTTTATAACAGAATGTATCTTGTATAAACACCCAAATAGTGTGTGAAGAAGTGTGACTGCAAGCAGAGCCCCTGGGACCTCCCTGTACGAGGAGCACAGATGATGCACAACTGTCTGGGTCCACTGGCAGGTGTGTGCTGCACTCTGGCACCAGGTGTGGGTTCTCAGTCATCCTGGCTCACACACACTTTGGGCTCCCTCCAAACCCTCTGACACATTCAGGTGCTGATTTAATCCAGTCTCGGTTTGCCAATTGCTTCTCAGTGCCATCTTGCCTACTTCAAGGCTGTCAGGAAAGGAAGTAGCGAAGCAGCCTCAGGACAAGTTATTCAATTCCTGGTTCACAGGTAAGACTGAAACTATCCTCTCCCTACAGGAAGATACAGAACATACAGTTCTACTGCCATAAGTCTGTCACAGATGGAGTCAATCGAGTCTCGAGCACACATCAGCAGGAAAGAGTGGTTAGTATTTTTAGTAACTACTTCTTAAATATTTGCCTGATGGAGGCTGGGTGCCCACCACCCATGCTAAAAGGTGCCATGTCTGCAGTGGGGCAGAGAGTCTGACAAGAGGGCCCTTTTATAGTTCACTTGGTTGAGGCAGTCCTCCTGCTACATGCCACCAGCTGTTCCCATCAGTACTACACTATTAGTGCAAAAGCCAGCGTCATGCAATGTGGCATGAAACATGCCCATCTAAAGCAAATTGTCCTGGCCTTTGGCACTGCCTCAACCAAAAAGCCCTGTGTGGACTTCCCTTAGGTTACCTGGCCAGCACCCCCACATCCCTGCCGATCCTAATGAGGCATTCTTAAGAAGCTCCAGAATGTCTGTCCACTGAGATTCTTCACCGTTCCTTTTGCTGACACACTATCTAACACAGACTGTACACAGGAACCACAACTTTGGGTTAAGTTACCCACACTTCTATTTTGGGGAGACCATAGCATATATATGTCCTAAAAAGCTTTTAGGAAACAGGAATAGCCAAGCTTGACGACATGTTCTTACAGACTCCTAGTAGTTTCCACTTTCACTTTGAGTAAGCAATACTTGACGACTGAGTAACTACAGGAAGACCTCAGTCCTGGCTTCTGCTGCCGCCATCCTATCTGATACCCACTGGACTCACCTAGTAAATTCTTCTGTCACGGATCACATTCCTGTTTTTCTGGGATGACCAGGGACTGAGACAATCGGTGCTGTGGTCATTTATTTTTCAACTCAAAGGGAACTGATGTCATTTGACACCTAGACACCTAGCCCACATTGAAATTAAAATATATGTGGCATCCTTTACAGAAAAAAGTGTCTTGGTGATGCTGGAACCACCACAGAACAATTAAATCGTTCAGCTGACTTAACTGATTGTTTCATATAAAGGGTTATTTGACTAGGTATTTCCTTATGTCAGACACCACTTACTAAATTTACTTTATCTGGATCAGGCTGGAGATGAGGGTGAGGCCCAATAAAGTGCCTGGGGCAGAGAATTTGGGAGGCTCTCACCCTCAGGGTCATGCGCCTATGGATTGAACATTTACGCAACCCTGAGAGGGTATGCCTCCTTACATGTTGCACCCTGAGCTCTTCACTTACAGGGTCCGGCAGAAGTAACGCCTCTTTTTAAAGAGCTGTGTACTTAAAAGGGGTTAGTTCTGTCAGATCCTAACCTCTGTACTATAGACTGGGGGGGGGGGGGGGGGGCAGATGGGAGCATAATACCTAGTTAAGAATATGCCAGTTCAAACCTGGGAGAATCTGATTCAGTACCTCTGGTATGAGGCTCAGGAATCATTTTAAATAAGCTCCCTCAGGTAATCCTGATATGTAACTAGATTTGGGATCCACTGATGCAGTATTTAGAATTCCACAATTAGAAGGTGACCTATTCTTAGATTTAGCGTGATTAGCGCTCTGTGTAAATACTGAGCTCAATTCTGAGTTTTCTCAATGTTAAAAAAGTACTTGGAGTTCCGAGACTCTATCAGTTAGGATTGTGTTCTGCTGCAGCCAACATAAAATCCTACTAACAATGGCTTAAACCAGTAAAGAGGTTTATAACCAGAGGTCTGGAGATAGGTTACTGCTAGTATTGGTCAGCAGAGAGCTTACATCGGGGCCAACATGGCTGATTCTCTTGGACTTTCCTTGGGCTTATTTGCCTCATGGACCCGCAATGGCAGCTATTCTTTCTGGATCACTTATTTCCAAGACAGCAAGGGAGGAAGAAGCAGTGCACAGCCAGCCCTGTCTGCTCCCTGCACTATCAGGAAAGTAAAAGCCTTCCCAGACATCCCCTTTTCCTAGCTGTTCACTAGGTCTCATCATCTAGAACTGGGTCACGTGGCCACCTGTTTTCAAAAAGGAGGTCTGGAAATCAGAGACCAGGCTTATCATAACAGGCTTATACTAGAGCTTCTTAAACTTTAGCAAGCATTGCGATCACCCAGAGGCTTTGTTGAAACACAGATTGCTGGGGGCTCTGCCCCCAGAGATTCTGATTGAGAGGGCCTGGGGTAAGATCTGAGGATTTGTATTCAAGTTCCCAGTTGAGGCTGATGCTGCTCATCTTCATAAAAACACTGAGAACCACTGACTTTTCACCAATGACTCCTAGCCCTGGTGGTACATTAAAAACGGGTGGTGAACATTTTTTTAAGATACAGGTTTCCTGGGTCCCACCTTGAAATGTTCTGATGTAACTTGTTGGCAGGGTTCAGACATTCCTGCTGTCAAAGCTCTACAGATGATTCTATTATAATAGGAGCCAGGGATGGGAACCACTTTTTAGTCCAATTATGATCTCTTCTCTGAGGGTGTTATTAAGGTTTTATCAACAAGGATGGAATGGAGGGTAATAAGCCAGCAGTAGATTTAGATGGAGGTTCTCAAATATCTGCAATTTAAAGTTTTAAATTGGGAATATTTAAAAGTCTCAAGATTCAGGGCATACCCCTGATGATTAAATCACAGCCTCTGGGGGTAGGACACAGACATCAGTAGTTTTTGAAGCTCCCCGTTTTGAAGTTGATCCCAATGTGCAGACAAGTTTGAGAAACCCATGGTTAAGAGAAGATTGCAATGAAGGTGACTGCATTTGAAAACAATGTAAGAGGAAGGCATGAAGAGAGGTTATTCGAATTGAAGAGGATTATTTTTTTAATGATAGTTTCCAAGTGTGTGAGAAAATTTTACAAAGAATGCTATTGTCTTTCTAAACTGATGACCAGCAAGGAGGAAATGGGTTTAACCTGGTCAAAGCCTTTGGGTTGGACACAAAGTAAAATTTTCTAGCTGCAGATTGTTACAAGGAAATATGGTATGGTGAGAATGGGGTTATGCAATCCTGTCATTTAAGAGCTATAATTCTCATCTGTTTAGAATGTTTTAATGCCATTCTTTCTGAGGGCAAAGAGGTGGATTAAATGACCTTTCTATATTTCTTCGAAAATTTTCTATTTTATTTCTCTTCTCATTTCACATCTCTACTTAAAAGATAGACCCCCGCATTAACAATACAAAGAAAGCACAACCTTTGTCCACCTATCTGCTTGAATGGCTAAAATATCTGACAGCTAGTAACAGTTTGAGATGTCACCAGCTTTCAAACGATTTAGATCCCTAACAGGCTATTTTGAGCTTCTGGATGACAAGCCTACTGCCAAATAGAGAGAGAGGGCCATACCAATTTGATTTGAATGGGTCCCTGTGTTTGCAATGTAAATGCTGAGCTCAGGGGATGATACACTACCTTGTCTGAGCTCAGCTACATACACACACAACCACACACACCCACACACACCCAGCACAGCTAGTTCCATGCCATTCAGAAATAATGAGCGTGTTTAAACATAGCTACAATTACAATGTGTTCTCCTCTGTATAGGAAAGTGTCACTGGCTATTTTCAGTAGGATGTGTCCTCTGACTTGTCTTTTGCAGGGCTGGTAATGGATTTACCCTGATCATGCCTACCCTTATTACCAGTAACATGTACCAGTCCAACTGCTGGGGTTGCTATTCAGAGGAATAACATAGGAGGCCATTGATAGAGCAAATCCATACTCAATGGTTGCATACCCCAAAGGTTTAAGAGTGTTGCTCCCTAATTATGTTGCACATTAGAATTGCCATGGGAAAGCCATGGGTGTGGAAGTCGGGCATCAGTAATTTTTAAGATTCCCCAGGTGATTGATTCCAAGGTGCAGCAAAGTTGGAAAATCACTGGCTTTGTCACCTTCATTATGGGATCTTGTAAAATTTCTTATAGAAAGAATGTCTCTCGGGTCTCATGTCAGAAGTGGAGGTAAGAATTAGGTAGATTTTCCTCCTTCTTGAGTATAACAGATTAAATATTTACCCCACCTAATATTTCCATCATAAGAGAACCTCTAATAGTTTGCTGACTCCATGGCCATTCAGAATAAAGATTACTTTTTCCAGCCTTCCTTGCAGGACAACATGGCCTTATGTCTTAATTCTGGTGCATGGAGCTAAGTGGAAGTGGTGCATGCCTATTTCTGGACAATCCTTAAAGGAAGGTATGCATTCTTCTCCCCTTCCATTTTCTTGCTAGCTTGAATGCAAACTTATTTGATGAAGCTCCAACAGCCAATTGGACAATGATATGACTTGGAAAATGGAAGTCACACAAAGAAAACAAGAGAGAAGGGGCCTGGTTCCTAATACCACAGAACTTACTATCAGCCTTAGGCTGACAGACTATCTCTGGGCTTCTTAATGGGTAAAAAAAATAAGGTTCTGTCTTTTGTGTGGCACTGTTTCCATTAATTGAAGCTGACTTTAATTTTTTTTAAGATTTATTTTTATTATTTTTGACAGAGAGAGAGATACATAGAGAAGGGGGAGGGCCCAGAGCAGTCTCCATAGTTGCACGTCATTAGTTTTCTACATAGTTTCATTCCACAGGTGGGTGTGGGGCCGTGAAGGGCAGGAACTCTCCTGCATGGGAAGCGTGCCTGGGGTGGGAGCGGAACTGGGGGCCTCTCACATAGGAGGCTCACCCTGGTGAGAACCAAACTGGGGGCACACCCCGGTTCAGCATATGGGTCCTCACAGAGCAGGGCCGAGATTCGATCCCCCGACCCCCGAGCTGCAAGACAAGTGCTTAACCCACTGAGTCATCCTGGCATCCCCTGATTTTAATTTTAACAGACTCAGGGAGTCTCAAATTTTGTTATATATGAGGGTAAATACGAAAATGTATGCAAGTTTGTAGACCTTCATTAACAAATCAAAAATACAAAATTGGATGCAGCGCCTGCAAGTTAGGGACCTTAAAATTGAAACTTCACTAGCTTTATAGTAAACCCACCTCTTCCTTTTCCTAGATGTCTGCTTGGCTGACTCCCTCACCTCCTTCAAATCTTTGTTCTTAACTTCTCAGGGAGGCCTACCTTACCTCTCCGTACAATACTGTAATTTGTACCTCCACTTCTCTACTCCCCCCTGCCCCCATAGAACTTACTATCTTTTAACATACTATGTAATTAACGTATTATATTTACTGCTACTTCCCTACCACCTGGCTAGAAAGTAAGCCTCAGGATCCTCAGTTCCTAGAACAGTATTGGCATGGAGGTGTTCAATAAATGTTTATAAAAGGAATGAATTTCTATTTCTTCAGTGGTATTTTGAAAGCATTTGGAACTCATAGGTCTGGTTTATGCTGGATGATCAGTTAGCCATTTTCTTGAAGGTTAAATTAACTTTTTAAAAGTCATCATTGCTCCTATTTATTCAGTATTTAACATGTGCCACGCTCTTTCTTACATTCCCTTGACAATCCCATTAGGTAGATACTATTATTATTGCCATTTTACAGAGGAGAGAACCTACCTTAAATACATTACCTATGGTCATATAGCTCAGAAATAACCAAATGGAATTAAACTCAGAACTGTCTGATTCCAAAGCCTGTAATCTTTCCATTTTGCTTGTAGCAAGTGACATTAATACCCCAGTTTCTTTCTGACATGGATGATGGAGGCAGTAGAAAAATGGCATGAATTTGGGATTAATGTATAGCTCCAATACATAGTTGTTCTGCAATGCTGGGCAAGTTTCTTGACCTTTGAATTGGTTTTCTCGTCTATAAAATGGGCCTCATGGTGCCTAATTTGAAGGCAAGATAAGCAAAGTAAAGGAGATAGTATCTAATATAGAGACTTTAATAAGCATGGGATAAATACTTTGTTCAAAGAATTTGAAAGAGCTTATAATTAAACACACACATTCATAAATACAATTTGGAGGAAGCTGCAAGCCAGTTGCTATGGGTAAGTCAGTGGCAGGGCTTTTCTGGAGCCAAGCACAGAGAGGCTGGGCTCGGAAAACAATGTAGGAGTGGGACAGAGAAGACCAGTGTTGCAAACCATGAGGGAATGAGAGACACTCTTCTGAAGTTACATTTTGTCCTTGCCTCCCACAAATTGGCTTGCTCATATCTTTCAGTAAAACCCTAGAGTAGGTCTTTTTTCAACACTTCACTGAACAAGTGTCACAGGACACCTGAAGTTTCCTGGAATTGAGTCATCACACACAATTTCAAATATCTGAAGTGCTAAAAGAAAGAAAAACTCCAACTTGTCATATTTCTGTCAAGCTTCTTTAAGAACAATAGATAAGGAAAGCCAATTTGGCAGTGTTTGGCCAAGAGGAGGTTGAGCCAAAGGTTAGGAGGTCCCCTAGGTTAAGGAGTGACAAAGGCTAGTGCCCACGAGACTCCAGTTAACTCAGCTGATGGCCTAGGGCTTACCTCGTGCACCCTGGAGGGGCCCACACCTTACACCGACCTGGCAGGGGCAGGCAGCTTTGAGTCACGTCATTTTATTTTCTACTTAATGCTTCCTGGAGACATTTTGAATATTCTTTAACTAAACAATTTAATCTTATGAAAGATGAATTAGCACATAGTAAGATATTACTTAAAAATTGTAAATACTTAAACTTACGACCTTAATGTGGTAACAGTTAAGAATATGTATTTTATAAAAACTGTGTCCATGTATTGAAATGCAAGGGCTGTCTGGAAAAAGTCCAGCCATACGTGCTTGTGTTTTTTTTGTTTTTATTTATTTATTTATTTTATTGTTAAATTTAATGGGGATGCTTGTGTTTTTCATAGTACATGTCTGGATACTTTCTGGACAGCCCTTGTCTGTGACATTCTTGGTTTTTTTAATCTCCTAATGCAAGGTTCTGATACTGAGGAAGGTGGGACAGTAAGATATGTAAGGCATGTGTCAGGGTGAAGTCTGGCTGTGAATACCAGAGAATTAAAAAATAGCAGCTTAAAAAGGATAAATTTTGATTTTTCTTTTATTTAAGAGAAATCTATAGGTTGTCAGTCCAAGAGTAACATAGTGCTCCATGGTCATCAAGAACTAGAACTTCCAGATTTCTGTATCTGCCATTTGGGGGGGCTGTGGTACTTGGCTGCTGGAACTCCCCGTGCCATGGAAGGGAAGTTGAAGGGTGTGCCTTTTTCTTTTAAGGAGACTTTATATCATCTCTACAACTACATCTTGTCTGCTTATATCTGACTTAGTCATATGATCACACCTAGCAGCAAGGGAAGGTAGGAAATGTAATCTATTAGCTGGGTGTATTGTGCCCAGAGAAAAATCAGGTTTTGATATAAGAAAGGGAAGGACCAATATTGGAAGGTAATATTATTGGTTCGCAGACTCACAGTCTGCCTCCACTTCTTTTCTAACCGTAAACTGGGATTAATACTGAGTACCTCTGGTGTTCTGAATCCTAGGTAAGAATGTCTATTTATATAAATTATCATATTTAATCCTCATAGTCAGTAAAATGCCACAGGTTAGAAGTCTATAGATATCTGAAATTATGAAACAAAGTGAAATACAAAAATATAAGATGTGTTCAAAATCTGATTCATTTTCAGCTATATAATCTCTGCTGAACTTTGATAGTAGTGATATATTTGTATAAATTATTTAGTAGCAAGTTAAAAAAAATCATTGTGCTGCTTTTATACATATGATTTTTAAGTTATTTGATTAAGTTTTTAAGTCTAATATTTTGAATAAAGAATTGCTTAAACTCTAAGATTTCATTTATGAGATTTATAACTCATTTTTAAGTGTTTGAGGTGTTTGAGAGAATAAAATATAGTAAGCTCATAATGGCGGTTTGAAACTCTAAAGAAATATGTTTAATTATGTAAATAGTATTGGCCATTTAAGAAATTCTCAGTTATTAAACTTTTGCATGAACTGCACATTAATCAAACAATGAGTGGAAGGTGTTCCATTTGATTTATAAAATGATATGATGTAATACATAATAGTATAAATACTATATAAAATATTTCTGTGTTGTGCTTAAAATGGCTTAAAAGTAGCAGGTTTAAAAATGAAAACTTTTAACATAACGATGTCAATAAATAACCAAGTAATTGGGAGTGCTCACTGCACACACAAAAGCTCTCTCTGTTGTCAAAAAACCACCAACAGGCATTATTTACCCCACTTTACAGATGAAAACAGTAAGGCTCAGAGTAATGAGATAGTTTGCCTCCTGTCTCACAGGGGGTCACACGGCTGGGATTGCAGCTGGACTGCCCACCTGTCTCAGGCAGGGCGAGAGCTCTAGCTCTTGTAGGAGCTCCAGGCCCTCCTGGCTGAGCAGCGGCTAGGAAGTCCAGGTTTAGGTAAACTGTCTCTCACTCTGGTTATATTTCTGTCAAGCTTCTTTAAGAACAATAGATGAGGAAAGCCAATCTGGCTTTCCTGGTTAGGCTTGAGGTTCCCTGGTTAATCGCCTCTGCTGTGAGAGCTTCCAGGACTTCTCACACAAGTGATAGAAACAGATGTCATATTTTTCTTTTTTAATTAATTTGTTTTCATTGAAACATTAATACATACACACAATAAAAACATTCATGAAAATTCAGAAAGTACAAAAGAGCCCGTGTAAAGTAAGTTGTTCTAATTTTCCTCGCTTCAGACTCCCATAGTCCCCTGAGCAGAGGCAACTGTTATAACTCATTTCTTATGCATTCTCCCAGAAATCCTTTATGTGTGTGTGTGTAGCATGTATACATTCTTGTAGCATGTATACATTCTTCCCCCACTAAACTTTTCACTGTATACTCTGAAACTGAACTTTCTTTTTTGCCATGTCAGTATATTACTTTTTCAAAAACAAATAGGTACTCTTGCCCAGTGCATTCAGTTGGGTAGGAAAACATCTTTCAAACATTAATCAAAGAATGAATAGAAGGTGTTCCATTTGATTTATAAAACAATATGATTTAATATATAATGGCATAAAAATATAATATAAAAGTATCTTCTTTCTTCATTGCCTTTCTAAAATGATTAATACAGAATGCTGGTAACAATGTAGAGGAATATATATGCTCACACAATGTTGGTGAGAGTGTAAATTGGTTTAAATCTTTCTAGGCAGCAGTCTGAAAAATCTGTCAAAAATTAAAAAGTGTTCATGCTTTTTGTTTCAGTAATGTTACCAGTGAGAATCCATCCTAAGGAAAAAAAACTGAGTTGTGAAGATAGTTTTATGTATAAAGATGGTTGGCACAAATTATTTACAATAGTAAAAATTTAGAACAACCTAAGTATCTTACATTAAAATAATGTTAAAAATTGTGATTTATTCACATGAAGAAGTAGTACAAGGCAGCCATTGAGAATATTTTAAAAGAATTTTTAATGATAGAAAAAGTGCTTATGAAATAATGGTAAGAATAGAGAATAGTATAAAAAGTATAATCTCAACTATGTAAAAGTATTCATACATAAAAGAGTTCAAGAAGACAATTTACTAACATGTTAATCATAGTTATCTGTGAGAGGTGATTTTTTTTCCTATTGACTTCTGTGTTTTTCTTAAAAATACCCTAAAAATATTATTGTGAAAGAAATATTCTAAGGTTAAGGAGATTCAACAGATATCCCTAACCTTAGGATTTCAGATTACTGGGGTTACTGTTCCACAGAAGCATACTCTCTTGAAAATTTACTATACATGTGGGTTTTGTCTCCAAAACCATAATCCATGACATTTTGAAAGAAAATAAAACTGTAATGTTGGAATATATTAGAGGTTTTCTTAGAAACTAAAGTATGACTCTGTTTATACTTCTGTTGCTAAAGTTCAGACTTTTAAATATGAGGTTCAAGGCTCTAAGACTTCACTGTCCAATACAGTAGCCACTACACCTGTGGCCATTGAGCGTGTGAACTGTGAATTGTGTCCAGTCCTAACTCAGAGGTGATGCAAATATAAAATACACACCATATTTTGAGGACTTTGAATATTTAGAAAAAAAAGAATGTAAGATATATTGTTAGTAGTTTTTATATTGATTGCATGTTGAAGTAGCATGTGTATGTAAATTAAAATACGTAATAAAACTAATTTTACCTGTTTCTTGTTTTTGGAGAGTAATTGCTCTCATTACCATTAGCTGTTTCTTTTTACTTTCTCAATGTGGTTACTAGAAAATTTCAAGTTCATATATTGCTCATATTTCTAATGGGCAGAGCTGCTCCAAAATCTGTTCTCAATCTAGCCTCATATCCCGCCTCATGTTTGCTCATGCATGGACAATACAGGCCCTTCCCTCATTCCTAGTGTTAAGATAAAATGCATTTTCTGCTGCACTTTTCTGCTGCTATTTTCTCAGACTGGGAGTACCTTTCTCTACTTTAATTCACGTTTAAATCCTAGTGATCCTTAGGCCCAACTAAAACGTTGATATGAGGAAGATTTCTGCATTAATAGAGATTCTATTTAGCTGCATGCAGTAGAAACCCCAGTTAGATGCTTCAGACAGGTATCTCTCCTCTGTGTCCAGAGGTGGGCAGTCCAGGACTGGTCCCACAGCTCCCTGGCATCATCCACCTCCAGGTTCCTTCTGTCTTTCTGTTTCCCCATCCTTGGTGTGAGACTTCTCTTGTCATGGTCACTTTATAGTCATAAGACAGCTAATCTACCTCCAGGCATAAAGCTGCATTCCAGATAGAAAGAAAATAATGGGAAAAAAAGACATCTACAATAAGAAATTGCACTTTTCCAGTTATCTTCTGCAGACTTTCACTTGTATTTCATTGGCCAGTACTTTACAAGACAGAGAGAACAAAATAGTTCTTTTTGATTTTTCTGTTGTTTTCATTCTTCTTCTTATTGACTTTGTTTTGTTTTGTTTTGTTTTTGTTTTGTTGGACACACTGCTACAAGGGTATATTAGTAAGGAAAGGGGGAGTCTAGTAGTGCCTGCCTGCATCTTTGATTTTACTGGTCAAAACTTATTTCCCTGGATGGTGCTGGATACACACTGAAAATCTGTTATAGTTTTGCTTCCCCCTTCCTCACCTCTGGAGGGCCTTAGTTTCCCCATAAACATAGTTTTGTTTGCTTGTTTGTTTTTTCAAGCAAAGAACACAGCAGTTTATCACATTTTGTTTATATTTTTTTTAAGATTTATTTTCTTGTTTTGAGAGAAGGTGTGTGAGAGAGAAGGGGAGGACCCAGAGCAGTCTCCACATCATTAGTTGTGACATGGTTTCATTCCATATAGGTGGATGTGGGGCAGTGCAAGGCAGGAACTGAGCCAGAGGCCTTCTGCATGGGAGGCGAGAGCCTTTACCTCCCAGCCACCCAGGCTGAGCCACCCTGGCTGGCACTGCAGTTCAGGGTACGGGCTTGCAGAGGCCAGACGGGGGATCGAAACCTGGACGTTGGGATTGCCAGACAAGCACTCATCCACTGAGCTACCCCGGCATCCCCACATTTTGTATTTTTTTAATGACCACCACTTTCTAGTTAGTGCCTCTGGGGCTTTTTCATTCATTGTGCACAGTACCTAGAGTATAAGAGCTTTTAAGGGGCCCAAATATTTGGAATTGAATAAACATGTGTTGGCTTCTAAATGCACAAAGAAAATGGTAATATAAAAAAAAAATCATTAAATATTTAGTTACATGTCTTGAAATATATAGTTATATTTGATACATTTATTATTAAATTTAGTATTCACAAAAATGTTATTGTGTTTGAAATATATTTGCAGATTATGGTCTCACTTTCCTGAGTATGCATAATGATTATGCAGGAATCATAGTCAACCAGAAATTAAATTATTTACTCCTAGATTTAGTGGATGTTACAGTTGCCTCCCACATCCCTTCCAACCAGATATTGTTCCAATCCTTTCCCGATATAAAATTCCCCCTTATCTGCCGAGGGATACATTTCAAGACCCCCAGTGGATGCCTGAAACCACACATAGTACCAAAACCCTGAATATACATGTATTGTTCTTTTTGTCCTGAATATAAAGTTTAATTTTAAATTAGGCACAACAAGAGATTAACAACAACTAATAAGAGAACAATTATAACTATACTGTAATAAAAGTTATGTCAATGTGGTCTCTCTCAAAATATCTTATTGTACTATAGAGCTGGCCCTTGAATAAATCATTTTATTCAACATTGTTTTGTTATAACACCGATGAGAAAATAAAACTTGATTCCTGACTGGGGTTACTGTTTGTGGGGAGTTCGTACTTTGTTCCCGGGTCTACTACGTAAGCTTTCTCTGGTCACTCTGGTTTCCTTCCACATTCCAAAGATGTGCACATTAGGTGAGCTGACATGTCTAAATGGTCCCAGTCTGGGTGAGTGTGGGTGTGGGTGTGGGTGTGGGTGTGGGTGTGCCCTGCAATGAAATGGCACCCTGTCCTGGTGGTCCCCACCTTGTGCCCTCAGCTGCCTTCATAGACTCAGGCCACCAGAGACACTGAACTGGAATGAGTGGGTTGGAAAATATTGATCTCACTTATCTTCATTATTCTTTCTTAAATTATGTATCGTTCATGTTTATTTCAGTGTTTAATATTGGAAGTGCTTTTGGTCTTTTGTAATGAAATTCTCCTTCACTAATAACATACATACCCACACCTGTTCATATGCCATCTTCATATGTAATTTTATTTTTAAAGCTAAATTGGGGTATGGCTTTAAAAAAGCTGTAGATTTAAAGAAGACATTTTTTTTTTAAGTGGAGTATAATGGTGATACATACAATAGAGACAAATATAAAGTAGGAAAAGGGTTATAGTTTCACTGGACTTCCTTGCCACATTACTGGAGGTCAGACCAGGACATCATAGTTCCTGACTTCCATCTGTGCTCTCTTACCACAATGAAAGGAATATTGCATTTCTGTGTAACAGCTGCATGAATTATGATGAAAATTTTTAGAAAAAATCAAGGTAGCATTTGGAAAAAGGTGAACGTGGAGGCTCATCGGCAGTAAAGCTGGAAGGAATGTGAAAGCTCCAAAAAGTCTGTCTGAGCTATCAACTCTAGAATCCAATTATATAGAGAGAGTATGTTTATTTTGTGACCCAGAAACATGAAACAGCCACACTATTCAGGAATAGAGGATTCGTTGGATAAATTATGGTATATCCATTCACTTGGAATCCTATGCAGCCTTAAAAATTATGAAGCAAATATATACTTCTTAAAATGAAAAAATAAGCATGATAAAATTTTAAAAATCAAAAAATAGATCATGTAACTATATGGTATGTTCTGGTTTAAAAACATTTATGTATATATGCAATTACTGGCAATATACACATAAAACTATTAGTATTGAACCCTTTGGTTATGGAAAATATTTTTTTTCTTGTTGATTACTTTTTTCTTAAGAAATTTTAAATAAGTATGGAAAGTCTGAGTACTGAATATTGAAAAAATTCTCTATATCCAGGGGTCAAATATGAGGAATTTTTTTTGGACTTTTTTTTTTTTTGGCTGATCAAGCCAACATCAATTAGCAGCAAAATAAACTTACATTTCGGGCACAAAAACTGCAGACCAGCTGCTGTCCTAGTAGCTTCCCTTAATTAAACACAAAATTCTTACTTCAGTAGGAATCATTTCTGATTTTCTTAGGGACTTGGCACCCCGCCTGCCCCCAGCCTTTAGCATTGTATCAAGAAAGTTTTTGTTTTCTTGTACTTTTTTTCTCCTTTTCCAGCCACTGTGCTGAGCAAAGACTGTCTTCCTATTATTGCCCATTTTGGAGGCTGAGGCCTTGAGCTGCATGAGAATGGAGACCCCAGCTTTGGACCACAAGCAGAGGTGGTATGCAGCCAAGACATCTTTGCATGGAGCCCTCAGGATGTTAAGCACATGCATGCCTGGCCCAGCCAGGCTCACCCAGCCATGCCCTGGTGGAATGATGAGTCCCCATTAGCAAGCCCTGTGAGTTGTTTAGAAATCTGTTTTCCTAGCCTGCTTTCCACCCCGAGCACGTACACTTGCTTCTGGCAATAGCCTTGGAGTTGTCACATGATCAGCACATCACAGTGTACCAAGTGTTTCACCCATACCTTCTGCTCTGGGAGAAGGAACACAGAGTGGCTGGCTACAGCTTAATTTCAGGCACGGGCCAGGCGTTCGGAGAATGGCCTTGCACTTGGCTTACAGTCTGAAGCTTGCTGGAATTGTTTAATGATCAGTTCCTGCTAACTTTTGCTTCCTAGAATTTTCCTCTCAGAGAGCTGAGGCTAGAAAGTGAATCATTGTATTCCCAATGCGGTGGAAGAGTGGTACCAGAGAGGATCCAAGGTTTCGTCAGCCTCCCTGATCCCCTCTTCCATCTCAGAGCTTTGTCCCGGACTCACCAACACGACTCTGAAGGGAGAAGAGACAGTACTGGGAGGAGAGGTGGCCCAGGTGAAAAGGAGTATGATTGGAAACTGGACAGAGGAGCTGCTAGCTGGTGTATATTTTTTACTTGCTGTTTTAGGATAAGCAGGAACCCTCAGAGGTGTAACAGCATGTGGCTTTTTTTTCTTGGACCCTGGGAAACAAAGTGATAAAATAGCAGAGTAATGCCAATGAAACTGTCTCTGAAGCACTAATTAATACTAATTGTAGATTCCAGGAAGATTCTATTTGATTTTCAGTACTTTCAGTGTTGCCATTTTTGCTTACAAAGAAGTAAGATAAATGGAGGCAATTAAACAGATTAAGTAAATTCTTATGTGGAAAAAGTCTGAGTTCTCATACGCTTTGAGTTGTTTTTTGGTCTCTGATTATATTAACTGATACTAGCATCTTGTTTGCATAAGTGAATGTTATAATTTATTTCTATTACCAACTAGCAACTGTAAATGCCAGATCAGTACTATAAAAATTAAGTACATATTTACCCTAAGACAACTTTTATTGGTAAACAGCATAGTGCATAGTAAAGAAAAGATTGCTTGAAATATAATTATGCAAATGGCAGCCATTGCTATATAAATTTTTATAGTGAAATAAATCGGTTATCATCTCTAGCAAATAGTTACTCAATTTCCAATCTCTGACCTGGCTAGGAACCTCACATAATGAAGATCATACAATTGACAGAATTATTAAGTGACAGCTCTGTGTGGGATACTGTTTTGATCACCTCCTATTTACTCCATATTGAAGGAGGGATTTCCCACCCTAAATCGTACAAAATGGCCAAACATAGTATACCTGACATTAGACAGATAAGATTGACAGCAGTATATCAGTCACATATACTTATAGCTTATGGGAGGACATCGCACACCATGCAGGGTCACATGAAGTTTGCATCTAGAAGTCATGTGGATAAGCCAAAGCTGTGGGAGGCAGCCTTTGTAGGAACAAGAGGTAGGGTGACCCCTGGTTCCCGTGGGAGGGTGTGACTGGCTTGTTTGAATACTTTTACAGACTGGCAGGAAAGTAATATTTATTAGGATGAAGACTAGGTGAAATGTAGCTGGTCTGGCTAATGGGAACCAACCAAGTGGAGAGCTTTTCCTACTGGGTAGGATCATCTAACCAAAGCAGGAGGGCTCATGGTTAGGCCTCTGCAGCCCTGTGGGTTTCAAAGATATCAAGACAGCACATGAAATTACGGCCTGACGCTATAGATACAGAAGAAGACATGGTTCCTGACTGCAAAGGAGCTTAGATTTTTCTGATCAGGGTAGGGAATCGGGGGTTGGGCATGGGAATGTCAGACTATCATAAATGGTTCTGACCATAAACACAGAAGACTTCCCAGCATAAAGAAATTGGATACAGTAACTGGGACAAATAAAATTCCTAAAAAAACATGGTGTTCGACTAGAACCTCAAGGTGGGTAGTACGCGTGGTTAGGGGGAGGCAAATAGGGGGACATTTCAAGTGAGGAAGGAGGTGAGAAAGTTTTTGCTTCTGTTTAAAGAATATTTAGTTCATTTATTCAACATATACTTATTGAGGGACTGCTCAGGGTGCAAGCATTTCAGGGTGTAGGGTAAAAAAGAAGCAGAACTTGCCTTTCAGGGCTGTCTGGTTCGAGTTCAGGGTGACCTACGAGGCAGTGGTATCTCAGCTTCTGGTGGTAACACCAACATTTGGGCCAGCCTACCATTCACCAAGGGCCTCACATGTGGACTTTGAACATAATCTCCAGTGAGGTAAAACAACCACGGAAATACACCAATAGGAGATACCCCGTTTGTCATTTTAATTGTTTTAAACACTCAAAATATATTGCAATTTTACTATCCTTTTTAACATTTATTTTTTAATACACCAGGATCTTGCAAAAATGAAAGTAACCCTGGTGTCCCTCACTTTCAGGGAGGCCCTGATAGCTAGATGGCTCCGGTGGCCCCTGGCCCACCACAATCTGACTGGCAGTCCAGGACTCACCTCTGGATGCCCTCCTCTTGGTCCATGCAGAGCATTCCCATCTCAGCATCTCCGGAGCACTCTGGGTTTGTTCTCTCCTGTGGAGTAGTTGGTACTTAATGCTCCAGCCAACTGGGCTACTCAGCATGTACGGGCAGGCACAAAAAGAAAAAGAAACCTCTAAATTAGTGAAGGGAGCGCTATGTTCTTTCCAGTACAGGGCAGTCATTTTCTGGTTGTCCAGTACGCATGCATACCCCCGAAGATAATGATCAGAGGCTTATTTTACCTCTTGCACTGGGCAGCGAAAGCATATAGATGCATAGCAACATGTCCTCTGGTTTGTTCTCATTTCAAGCCCAAATATGGTCTGAGAGAAAAGATAAAGGAGTATTTTTTGGCTCCAGGAAATTCATTATGATTTAAGTTTCTCTTTCTTAATGAATGACTATGTGCTATGTGTTCTTTATTTGTGACATACCAAATAATTTAGCTGATAAGATACAAAGAGAAAAAAACCTCACCCTATCTTTAGAACTCAACGATGACAACAACAACAACAACAACAAAAGAAGACAAAAAACCTTTCATGGGTACAGTTATCCCAGTTGGCAGCAATGAAGTCCAAAGACTATAATAAAAAATGGCTATAATTCCATGGCAAGAAACTGTCCTAAAATAAATGGCTGTACAGATGAGTCCAGAGAGTTCCGGCACAATCAAATTAATAGTTTGGTTGGGAGGTGTGGGGTAGATGTACTCAAACATCACATTAGCCAGAACTGTTTGCAGATTTTTAAAGACAACTGTATTATCTTCATAATGACCCCATGGGTAATGATGTTCCCAGATGGGAACATCAGGAAATCTTTTAAGTATGTACTAGATCAGTTAGAAGAAAGCCACACTGACCCTAAATGTGATTATGAGTTCAGTTGACACCTTAGTAGGAAAGCAAAATACCCCAAGTCTTTTAAAGGGTCACTAAAGCATATAATGTCCTGGAACAGGAAATCACTGTACTTTCCTTTCCTGCAGGAGTTGTAACATTTCAGATGTGTGCTTTCAGACTAGAGATCATTTGGGAAATGAGTGTATAAGAATCATGAAACAGACAAATCACCGTTCGCGTCCTGAAGAAATTCTGATTTCATCTTTAGACTGTGGTTTTCTTTGGAACCCTGAGTTGCTTTTGAACCATAATGCACACTTAAACCAACTGAAGGGGCTCTCACATGTGGTTTGGGGAGATATAAATATGAGATTAGAGGATATTAGACACTGAAGTAACATGGGAATTGCTAAAACACTAGTTTCAGCCCTGCATCTATTAGTGTTGCTGCCTTGCTCCTGATTGTCTTCATGAGCTTTTGGATCAGGGAGATCTTTGCATTTTGGTTCACTCTACCCAGGCCCAGAAGGTACTATGCTTTTCATCTTCTCTCTGGAATCTAAGGTAGCTATAAGAAAAAGTAATTACATGAATAAATGCACACATAACTTCATTTTATTTTACAGTCAAGCTGCCTTCACAGCTAATTTAGCTACTGCACACTGTAAGGGTCACCTGAGGGCCAGGACTCAGGTGGGGTGAGTGAGGTGCTCACGTTGGGCACAAACTTTAAGAGGATGCCAACAAGCTCTGCAATCAAAGTCAGTGATATATTAATGCAACATTTACAAAACCAAATTGACAAACACAAGCCTGCTGCCAATTGTAAATAAAGTTTTATTGGAACCAGGGCTAGGCAGGATTTGGGCAAGATGAGTGAGACAGGATCATGCAAATACAGCATCAGATCCTGTCTGTATTTATAGTTTCATGGATTTTTTTTGCATTAATTTTTGGTTTTTAATAATTATCTCATTTTCTAAATTGCCTTTCAACTTTCCTTTCACTCCCATCAATTTCAGTAGTGAATGATGTCAAAGTGCACAAAGCCAACCCCACCATGCTTCCTTCTTAGGGGTATACTCAATCTCACAACTTGTTCCCCTATTGTCTTTCCTAGCTCACAACTAGCTTAATCCCACCACAGGGAGTCATTTTCTTATATCCGTAGTAGTTAATTTTCAGTATCCTTTTTCTTCCTCCCTTCAAATTATCAGGATATTAAAAAAAACAAAAACAAAACTGGTCTAACAACTGAGCTGTACACCTGAAATCAATATAAAATAAATGGAATGTCAACTGTAATTGAGAAATTAAAAAAAGGACAGAAAAGTAAAGGGGAATAAGAGGTCCAAGTTTCCAGGTATAAAACAATTAAGTCATGGGGATGTGATATACAGCATAGGGCACATAGTCAATATTATTGTGATAGCATAGCATGGTGTCAGGGCTTATCATGGTGGTCACTTCTTTTGGTATATAAATGTGTTACTATGGTGTACCCCTGAAACATTGTGTGTTAGCTCTATTTTTAATAAAAATAGAAAAACAAACAAACCTGATTTGGAAGTGAAAGAAAGCATTGTAAAGAACCTGCATCAACAGGTGACCTTGGGCGAGTTCCTTAGCTTTGATAAAGCTGCTGTCTCTATTTGTAAGGTAGATGGGTTTTATTGACTGCTCTTTAACTTTCTTTCCAGTTATAGTTTTTGAATCAGAGGTTGTATTACCTGAACTGCTAAAGTTACTTACCTGAAGGTTAAGGTAATCCATTTGTAAATTAAGTACTTGTATATCATATATGTACACTAACACACACATCATATGTAAAAATTATTATATTTGCTGAAATGCATTTGTTTTAAACCCAAATATCTTATTTATTTAATGGTCTGTAAGTGACTACTTTACTGTGTCTCATGAAAAATACAGGGCCATACCTGAAGAAGCATTCATCAGAAGAGCCCCTATTCTAAATATAGCTTTATCTTGTGTATATGTATTTAAAACACACAAACAGATATACTTTTAAACAGTTTTTTATTTTTTTTAAATCATTTATTAAAAATTATTGAATAGTAGAAACAGCTCAAAACAGCTATAAAAATTGAAGGACCTGCAGCTATGATTCAGATACATTAAAAATCATCTATGTTCAATTCCGTTTGAAAAAAAAAGTTAATCTTTAAGTAAGCAATATTTAATTTTAATATGGAAAATTCCTTGAGTTTTGAAAGCATGTCCGGGTAAGAATGTGCATATTACGCACAATCTCCATGGAAATGACCTGGTGATCTCTTCATTTTATTCAGGTCAGCGTGGCCAGCAGTGAACACCTCTTCCTCCTCTATGCAAATACGGTGAAGGAAAGAAGAAAACATGCAACCATGATGGGAGTTGGGGGTGGGGAAGTATGAGAATCTGAGAAGGGCGGGGAGTCAGGAAGACCTGCCCAGAGGAGCAGGAGGTGTTCTGAGCCCACAGAGGCTCAGCAGCCAGAGAAAAGCCATTTTTAATTTGCCTGCCTTCCTGGTATGGCAGGGTGGGTCCAGGTAGCTACTACTTCTTCCCCTAACTTCATGGGTGGACATTTTATCCTTGCCAAAAGTGTGCACTGACCACGTTGACAGAAATTGAATTAATTTTTTTTCAGATAAGGACTAATCTCCTCTTCCTGCTTTCCATTTTACTCCAGCTCCAGTCCTCCCTTTACACAGAGTGATGCTGAGTAAGCTTTCACCGCTCTAATCCGATCACATGGTTTCTGCAGGAGGCCCCTGGGCTTACTGGCTAAAGGACAAAGAATTTCACATCCAAGCCCTGTTGTAAGCTAGTCCCTGCCTTCAACTCTGGTTGCAGATTATATCATGCATTTCATGGCTCAGCAGTCTTCAACCTACATACTTTTTATTTCATTTTATTTTTTGTTGAGGCATAATAAGTGCGCTAATTACAAGTGTACAACCCTATGGTTTTAGAACATTTTTGTACCTGTGTGAGGCTGACCAGACGTACCGTTTTAAATGGGACAGGAAACAGCAGTACTAGCCTGTTTCAAACAGTGCGTACAGTCAGTTTAGTCTCACTGGGCTAAATTCAAGGTGTCAGTAGGCTGACCATATGTACTATTTTAAGCGGGACAGGACCCTTGTTTCCTGTCCCATGTAAAACAGTACATCTGGTTATCCTAATATGTATGTAACCACACCCATATCAATACATAAAACATTTTTCCCACTCCATAAGTTTCCCGTGTGCCCTTTCCCAGTCTGTACACACACCACCATCACCCGAGGTTTGGCCTGTACTTAAACTTTATATGAATACTATACAATAATTATTTTGTCTGCCTTCATTCAACCTAAATGCTTGTGAAAGTCATACATGTTGTACATGAATTTAGCTCATTTTTTCTTGCTGAGTAGAATTGCACTATATGAATATATCACAACTTATATATTAATTCTCTTGCTGCTGCTTCATATTTTTCATATGGCATTTAGGATAGTAGAAGATTTGAATAAAAAGGCACTGGGAGCCACCAGCTAGGAGGCAGCTCCTTAAGGAGACTCCCTCAGGGTGTACTGTCTGACCTTGAGTCTGGTAGCCAGCAGCTGAATTGTGAGATTAGACAGAGGGACCCAGAGCAACCGTGTCCTCAGGACTCAGTTGGGAAGTCAGCACCCATTTATTTATTTATGATGAGAAATACAACAGTCATACATTCAGATGAATGAATATATTTCATATATTTTCTAAATAGTTCTGTAATATTTATGTCGCTTTTCTCCCAAGGAAAAATGAATACCTTGAAATAATGAGTTGCCACATTTTGGTAAATAGACCGTTGGCATTTACAAATGAAGAATTTGAGACAAAAGAAAGAACTAAGGTTACTAAAAGCAAACTTACACGGAAAAAAATAACATTAGCTTTAACCATATGTCTTTTTTTGTCTTTTTTTTTCTCAAGCAGGTTCAACCAAGTGGTTAAAGCTATAGGCCCTGGGGCCAAAGGGTTGTGGGTTCAAATATGTGCTCTGACCACGTCTGTGACCTTGGGCGAGTTCCAGTGCTTCCCCATGCCACCTCAATGAGCCAACAGAGGCAGTGATTTGTACAATGCTGTCATGAAGCAAGTAATCAAAAGATGTTTAAACTGCTTACGTGTTTATTGTCTTGGGATCCAGACATTGTCACTTTTCTCGTTTTCAGAAAACCAGATCACATTTAGGAATTACTATCTGCTAAGGTTTCAGCTTGAAATCATGCTCACTTTCAAATTCCTGAAGGACAGGTATTTCTAGAGAAGAATCAGGGTTGGTGATACTTAACATGTATTCGTTTGATGGCAACTATAAAAAGATTAGGGGACAAAAATGACCAAACATTAGTCAAAGCAACCCAAGGTGACTGTTTTACATAAATATATTGTCTTAGGGACACTGGTTTGTGCTGTTTAGAACACTCTTCCAGAAAAGCAGGGAATCTGAAGCATTATGAAAGCTGAGGCCTCTTCTAGGATGTTGCTAGGGAAATTTCACAATCCAGGACTACTAATTAAAATTAATTGTACTTATTGTGCATAAATTAGGTCTTAATGAGGTGAGAAACTGCATGCAGTAAAATAATTGAGAATGAAAATATCTTCTATGAATAAAAATGAAACAAGGGAGGCTTTCCACTCTCAGTTTTATCTTGTTTCTCTTTAGCTGCAGTTGCATAAAAAGAAAGTAGCTCTGAGGACAGAGAGACAGAAAATCAAAACAAAATCTTTAATGTAATTAACCTACACCATCTAGGAGGGCAAACAAGAACACCTGTGAGCGGTAGAGAATGAAGTCTTTGTACCCATTGAAGATTAGCCTCCCAGGGCCTCTTTACCTCAAGACCAGTTCAAAAGTAAAAGGACAGGTGTCCGGGAAAGTATTTGATTTTAAGCCATAGTGGAGTGAATATGAAAATTTAAGAATTAATGTCAGAAGAACAAAGGGAGGTCATAATCATTTGTATCTTTCAAAGGTTACACTTACAAAATAACTTGTATGATGAATGTGTTCAAGTTCCACCCTTTTTAATAAAAATAACTTTTACGTAGACAGAAAGAGAGAGAGAGATCCAGGAAGTATGAATATTATCATGTGTTAGATTTCCAAAAACATGACAGAGCCAGTGAGACTTCCTGGCAAAGGCAAATTTCAGGTTGGCCATTCTTTGTAAGATTCCATGTTAAAGTACATTGAGGGGGTGGGGTTGGGCCTCCTGAAATTGGAGGTCACAGTCTGGAGACCCCCAGCTGAATTCTGCTTGAAAACCCATTTTTTATTATTTACACTGGGTTTAAAAACTATTTTTGAACCCTAACTCTTAGAAAAGAAGATATTACATTTTTTAAACTCCTAATCTCTGGCTTCTCTCACAAACTCTGATGTTCTGGCAACACTGGGCCAGGGTTTCTCCCGACCAATAGTTAGCAGTACCTACCGTGTTTCCCCGAAAGTAAGACATCCCCCGAAAATAAGACCTACTTACAGTTTTGCCTCTTGCTGAAATACGCATAAGGCATCCCCCCGAAAATAAGACCTAGCGCATCTTTGGAAGCAAAAATTAATATAAGACAGTGTCTTATTTTCGGGGAAATGGGGTATAAGACACTGTCTTATTTTCGGGGAAACAGGGTAGCACTTGAGTGGTGGCTGCCCCTGTGCAGTTTAACACAGGCCCAGTGTGGTCAGCCCCACCTACCTGTCACCTGCTGGACCCTGGAGGCTTTTGAGGTTTTGCTCTTGCCAGACGTGTTTATGTTGGTGGAGGTATCTTAAGGGTGAAGGACAGTAGGGGCTTTGGATAACCTTTTTTTAAGACAAAATGTATCTGTGTCTATTTGAAGGAAAACAGATGGGAGTATTATGAGATTTCTTTGGGGATTCTAATGGGTAGATCTTTGCTCCACCTGTAAGATAGTAACAATCACCTCACAGAGAGCTACTGGTGTAAAAATATTTGGGTAATTGCCTCTGGACTAAACTTCTTCAGGGCAGGGGACCCAGCCTCATTCATTGTGTCCACAGTTTAGCACAAATGTCTGGCACAAAGTCAACACTTAATGCCTATTAAATGAATAAAAGCTCAGATGTTTGTAATGTTCTCCACCCTCTGAATTATCATGAGAAAATATTTGCTTTTTTAAAAAGAGTAATTTAGTTGTCTGGACATCACCCCTCCCCACCATACACGAAAATCTCCATTCATTCTCTTCTCCCTTAGGACCCTCTGGAAATTCACCTTCTAATACTAACCCGCAAACAAGATGGGGAAATTACTAGGCCACTTCTAGAGTCCCTTGCAGCACTTAATATGAGCCTCACAGGAATGAACCAAGTGTATACCAAACTGACCACCAGCTCCATTACAAGGAGGAACACGGGGGCTTTGTCACAGATTTTGCACATCTGAGCAATATGAGTCAGGGCACACCACAAACTCACTCCATAATTCTTGTGTAAACCAGCTGCTTTCACTTTGCAAAAGCACTCTGTTTTTAGGGTTTCAGCGTAGTTGACCAGATTATCCCCAAGAAAATGATGAGCAAATGTTGGCTGGTTATGCAGCTTGCTTATAAACCAGGGATTCCAAATTCAGAAGGCTACAGAGCCAGATGGGTAAGGGACATGAAATTTCCTGGGACATATAATCAAGAGGGACAGCCACTGCTCTGTTACATAATCAAGAGGGACAGCCACTGCTCTGTTACAAGGAGCTAAAGCTAATGCAAGAATCTGGGTCCAGTTGTTCCCACATTTTCCCATTTTTCAAGAGAAGCCGGGTATCTGGACTTATATAGACAGTGCCAAAGTCAACAACAACAACAACAACAACAACAAAATCAGCCAAATTGAGCAGGCCACATTTAGCTACAAGCCCTTAGGTTTTTGGAATCTGCTGTTTAGGCAGGTAGGGAATCAAGTACTCCTTGTGAAGGCTTTTGTAAAAGGCACCAAGGCACCTTGGTTGTCTGTGACTAGCAATAGACAATCTCCTCCTCCCTACACTACACAGGGCCTTGTGACCCTTGGGTTTCTTCTTAATGAGGTACTTTGCCATTTTCATAAAAAATTTTTTAAAAAAGGAAGAAAAATGAATATAAAGAATTTAATTCACAAAGCACCTATGTGGAAATGAATTAGTGGTATTAACTGGAGACAATATAACTGCCCTGCAAGAAACTGAAACTGTTGTGTACATTATCATGCACATGTATACATATATGTATGTGTATGTGCACGTACATATGCATGTGTGTGTATATTTGTATGTGCGCACCTTTTTTTTTTACCTTAGGTAATTGATACTTAATTTAAGAATGCTTTTTTAATTTCAAATCGGGTTTATTTTTCCTTCATCAAAGAACGTAAGACAGAAATGCATCCCTTGCCCAGAGCTGTTTTGTTTTGAATGTGGGGAAGGAAACAGGAAAACATTTCAGGCTTTGATCCCTGGGCCAGATTACTTTCCGACTCACAATGAGGTGGCCGAGAAGACATATGAGCAGAACAAATGCTGAGAATCTGCACTGGTCAAAGCCAAACCATAGTTTACGCCTGATTTATTTTATAGCAATAATGAAAATAAAGACAACGATGTTATTATTTCCATTCTGCCTGTATTGTCTTACTTTGTATATGTGTGTGGGAGGGGAGATGTGACAAAAAGTTGAGCCAATTCTGATTTTTAAACTTTCGTTTGGAAAGTGGAGATATTAGTGTGTACCTGGTAGAAATTTTGTTAGCATTGATAAGCTGAACAACATAAAACACCTAGAATACTCAGTGCAGAGCAGAGCTGAGTGGGAGTAGGTAGTGTCACTGCTATTCCTTTATCCTTTTATTTACACTTTGTAACTTTGCTGCTCTGAGTGTGGCCTTGGATCACAATGTCAGCATCCTCTGGGCGCCAATCAGAAAGGCAGGATCTCAGTCCCCTCCCCAGACCTGCTGGTTTAATCCATTTGAGCTGCTTAACAAATCACCAAAGACTGGGTGTTTTAGGCACTGCTTTACGAAGTGAATTCAACACTTTAAACTTCTCATATTTTAAATGTCATTAAGTAGTATCCAGAAACTTGATTCCTTTTGTACCATCTATACAATATTTGCTATATCTACAACATTTGCACCATTACTTAATACATATTTTGAATAATCTTAATTAAATATTTATTTTATTGTTTTTTTGAGAGAGAGAGAGACAGAGAGGGACAGGGAGAAGGGGGAGGGCCCAGAGTAGTCTCCGTAGTTGTATGTCAGTAGTTTTCGATATAGTTTCACTTCACAGGTAGGCATGGGGCTGGCAAGGCAGGAACTGGGCTGAGGGCCTCCCACATGGGCCCCTGGAAAGAACTGAACTGGGGGCTACACCCCAGCTCAGCATATAGATCCACACAGGCAGAGCCAGGATTCAATCCTTGGACTCCAGGGCTGCAAAGTGAATGCTCAATCCACTGAGCCGTCCCAGCATCTCCAAATAATCTTAATTAAACAAAAAGGCTTTTTAGCTTGCTTCTAAACAACGATATAGTGACTTTGATATCCTAGTTGTATTTATTTCTAATATGCTGTAAAGTAAATAGTTAGTTATTATGTTTAAAATGTCTTACACGTACATCTAACAGCATCCTGCTATCCCTATGGTACATCATCTCTTGGACAACACTCTCCCAGGGGACTCACTCTTTATAAGAAGTCTGTGCTAAGTGATTTAATAAAGTGCAATTTTTTTCTGATCTGAATAACCACTCACTCTCTTTTTTTGTCAATTCACACTGAGGCTACCTGATATAATAGAAAAAATTTTACTAGTCTGATAGACAACTTTCTACCATGTATCTGGGCTAGATTCCTTCCTCCCTTTTTAATTTTTTTCTTAATTTCTATCAGCATCAATTCAGCAAGCACTACATGCCAGGGCTTTGTGCTTGTCCTGGAAGACAAAGTTGAGACAGACAGTACTACCCCTAGGTTGTGGTAAGTTTAATAGAATATGACCAGGGTTACAGGGAAGCAATTCTTAGGGCATCATGGGAGCACAGAGCCAGGCACCTGGCCCAGCATGGGGTCCAACAAGGCTCCCTGATAAGAAGCAGAGAATCAGCTCAAATCCAAAAGTTTGGCAAGAAAGAGGTACGCTGACCATATGGCCTTGAGACAAAAAACGGGATATTGGGATGACAAAAGCAGGACGAGGTTATGCAATATTCTGTATTCCTAAAAAGTAAGATGATAACAAAAGTTTTATTACATGAACACATTGAGCTAACAATTATTCTTCCGTGACAGAACTCATACAAAAATGTAGGTAGACGTAGAGGGGGTCTGTATTTCACCACGATCATACTAGGAATATTTCTTTGATGATGCAATCTTATGCAGCAAATTTCAGTCTTTCAACAGCTTATCATAAAACTTCTCACACTCCACGACACAATTTTGTTTTCCAACTAACATAGCCCTCATTGTCTCAACACTTAATCCAGATGTCTCCTTTGACCACATACTGTTCATAGCAGAAAATATTCTTTTGACAGGTGCTATACTTCCTAGAAGACATAGAATAAACCCTACAATATTATAAAAGTCCTGAAAGTGTAGGCATGGATAAAAAAATCTTTACCCATCTATCAGATTTAAAAAATGGTGTTTTTTTTTAAAGATTTATTTTATTGCTTTTGACAGAGAGAGAGACAGAGACAGAGAGAGACAAGAGAGAAGGAAGAGGGCCCAGAGCAGTCTCCATAGTTGTATGTCATCAGTTTTTGACAAGGTTTCAGTCCACACAGGTGGGCAGGGGGCCCCCCAGCGTGGTAACTTGGTGGGAGCCTCCTGCATGGGAAGCATGCCCCCCCAAGCTGGGGGCTGAATTGGTGGGGGAGAGCCAAACTGGGGGTTACCTGCATGGGAAGCTCACCCTGGCAAAAATCAAACTGGGGGCCACACTCCAGTTTAGCATATGGGTCCGCACAGGCCGGGGCCAGGATTCGATCCTCCAACCCCAGGGCTGCAACATGAGAGCTCAACCCACTGAGTTATCCTGGCTTCCCCCTAAAATGTTTTTTTTTTATTCTGTGTATCCCACTGCCTTACAACTGTAGATTTGATGAGGGTCCACTGATCAAATACACAAGTTTCTTCTGTTTCTGTGTGTGTCATGAGTTTCTCCTTCAGACTGTGCTATATTTCTTCCTGTTCAGGTGTCGTTCTTAGTAGCACCCACTTGAACTTCTCAGTGTTTTCTACACTGCACTTCCACTAGTTGATATATTCTAAGCTGTTTTTATAGAAATTCTCAACTATTTAAAAAAATATAGCCTCATTAATTTTTCCTGAACCTAAAAACATTTTCAGTTGTGTTTTGACATCAGTAGTTACAAACACTTCACTTTCACTGCAGAACATTCAATATCAGTTGGTAAATAGTCCACAGCCCATGGGATACAATTGTGTATAACATGTGCCCCATCACTAATGTGGATAATCAGCCTCTTTAGTTTAGTTTCTAGTTTTTGCCACACATTTTTTTATTTTTGCCAAGTCTTTTGCAACCACCAAAATTGGTGTTTATGTTGTTTGTATATAAAGCAACAATTTTGTTTTGTAAAGCAAATTTTTCAATTACTTCCTTTAGCATAGCACACTGTAGATTGGATATTTCACCAGGTGATGAAACAAAGTCTATAATTTTGTCTTGAACACCACAATTTGACAAAAAGAACTGCACGATTGGAAGTTTGATATCTTTTTTGTTTGATGCATCTAAACTGACTGTAACATCTTTTGTTTTATTCAAATGCTCTATTACTTTGCCCAATATGTATGGTGATAAAACATTGATAATTATTGCTTCTGATTTTGTATGTGCTGAAGAAAATTTTGGTCCATATATTTTCTTCATTGATGTTGACAGGCAGTTATCTATGAGAAAACTTTGGCCATGATGCACAGTATGATAAACAAAAAGAATTCCACTTGCTGCAATTTTATTCCTCTATCACAATCACATCTCAGATACAAACTGATGTTTTTAACTGAAGCCAGGGTCTTTTCAGCATCCTCATGTTTTTGGCTATGTAGATGTTGGTTGATGTGACTTCTACCTCCTGAGCAATGGAATACTGTACATTACTATATTGGCTTACCACTTTTGTTCCATCGTTACACAGTTTGTCTAGTTTAATAACTTGAATTCCTTTTGGAAATCATCATTAAAACTGCAGTTTCGCCTCTTTGTCTTTGGCAGTGCAAGGGTCAACTTTAAGCTTAAAAAAATTAAACTTTAAAAACACGATGTTTGGTTAAACCACTGACAATGAATAACAAAGCCACCGGTTTGTATGCAGGCAAAAGAAAAACTAACATTACAGCAGAATAGACGCCACTGCATTTGAACGAGGCCAACGTCATGGACAAGTGTGTTCCCACACACCACTACAGTGCATTTGCTCTACTGAGTCAGAAGCACAAAGGATTTGTAGTATGTTCAGTGGTGGGCGGTGTTTTTCAGCCACCACTGCTAAGGAAACGATATGCGTAGAATGTGGGACACTGATCATGGTAAGCAGCAAGAACGTGTTTGCCCTGACTCTTACTAGCGATGTTCTCTCTCTGGTCAAGAAACCTGGCCCCGTCATATATAAAGGAAGCCGTGCTGAGGTCAATAATTTAAAAAAAAAAAAAAAAAAAAGAAACAATCCACAGCTGAAAAAATAATAATAAAACCACAATATAGCAAAACAACTGCAGCTCCCTTTGCGGTCTCTCAGGCTATAAGAGACCTAAAGGACTCATTGCAAAAGAACCTGGAAAGAGGCTGAAATGAATAACATTAATTTATTGCATATAAAACTCATAAATAATACATATATCAATAAAATCCTGTGAAATACCACATGAGCACTAAAAAAAAAATTCTGTGTGGCACACCACACTGAATACTTTAACGCAGGACTGCAGTGGCCAGACCGCAAAAAATTATAAATCTACACCAAAAAGAAAAAAAAAAAAAAAAAAGGAATAAACACCCCAACTGCTATCACAAGCCGGTATATGCTAATGAACCACCAGAGAGTTCTGTTGTAATAAAAAAACAGGTAACAGCCTGTTGAACTGAAATATGAGTCTGAAAAGTCTGAATCAAACTGAATGTAGGGCAGAAAGAATCTCTCTGGGCTTCAGAAGGATGGTAGAACTAACAGTAAGACGCACAGTCACTACATCCCCTACTCCTAACCTGACAAAAGCGAACAGCTAGCTAGGTGAGCCCGTTCAGCAGTTCATGTTCATCGAGACCCTCCTGGATCCCACATGCTGAATGGGGCTCTTGAATTCCCTGCTGCTACAAACCAGTGACGGGTGGTGTGTGATCCTTGCTGGCTCAAGCAGCCTGGCCCTGACTCGATAAAGTAAATGGAACTTCCTCTTTCGTCACACTCATAGTTTCACTGCACGCATTGATTAGCATAGAGCTTTCTGATAATAAAATAAGCCACGTTCAGATTTTTTACAAATAATTAAACATGGAACAAAATTGACTTTAATATTAAAATGATGAGATGGTTGGGAAATATGAAAAAAATGGTACTGTCCCATTTAAAAAAACGTATGTGTGGTCAGCCTAGCAGGGGAAAGGGAAGGGCAGGCTAAAAATGGGGATATATCAGCAGCAGAGCTGCAGACAAAGAAGCAAAGGCGAATCAGTCAAAGTCTCAGTTTCTCCATTTGTGAGAAGAACTAAGGATACTTACCTCATTAGGTCACTTGGAATAAAAATACTAAGGTATGTATTTATCTGTGAGAATTTTGTGTCTGCATATTCAGAGAGATATACAAAAAGAGAGGCAGCACCAAGTGTTAGCTACAGCTCCACTCCTAGTTATACACCCAAGAGAAATAAAAATGTAAGTCCACACAAAAATGTGCACACAGGTATTGAGCACATCAATATTTATAATAGCCAAAGAGTGGGACCAACCCAAAAGTCTATTAACTGATGAACAGATAAGTAAAATATGGTGTATCTATATAATGCAATATTATTTGGCAACAAAAAGGAATAAAGTGCTGATACACACTACAGCATGTATGAACTTTGAAACACTTATGCTAAGTGAAGGCAGCCAGAAACAAAAGGTCACATATTGTACAATTCCATTTACATGAAAAGTCCAGAATAGGCAATATATATTCAATAGATTCTTATAGATCTCTAATCTCTAAGGATAGATAGGGTGGGGGTGGCAAGTAGTTGCTAATAGGGGCTGGGTTTCTTTGTGAGGTGATGAAATGTTCTAAAATTGATTGGGGTGATATTTGTGCAACTCTCGGAATATACTAAAAACCATTAAATTGTACACTTTAAATGTTTGAATTGTA
>PVKE010008184.1:37834-48578 GCA_004027555.1 Craseonycteris thonglongyai | reverse complement strand
TTGAAGAGAGATTTCTGCAGTTTACAAATATCGAGCCAATTGTCTCCTTCTGTATCAATCCTTTTACTTGCCAAATAAATGTAATAGAACTAGCCGCATGTATTGCAGACCTTGTTCAGGGGAAAGCAGAAGAACTAGAGTTAGAAATTTTGAACCTTAAGAACGATATTTTGCTAAAATCCTTAATATCAGAGGACTTTTGGAACATAGTTGACAAAGAAACGTTCCCATTTTTTAAAAAAGTGGCATATAAAATCAAATCGTTTTTCGGGTCAACATATTTATGTGAATCTTTGTTTTCAAACATGAATTTAATAAAATCACGATATAGATCTCGACTTACCGATGAGCATCTTAATAATTGTTTGCTAACAGGGTTGTCGTCATACTCTCCTAATTACGAGGCACTGGCCAATGAAATGCAATGCCAAATATCACACTGACAGATTGGTTTTTTTATGTTTTCTTTTATGTTTTTTTAAATGATTTTATTATACATGTGTTTTTTTACTTTGTATTACGTTTTGTATATATGTTTCTTTGTGTGTATATAATTTGTACAATAAATGTATTATTTTTAAATTATTTTTGTTTATTATTTTTTATTCTTGTTCAATAATAAATATCCTTAGAAATAGCTGGTGCCCGCCGCCCTACCGATATTTTAGAATGCGCCCTAGGGTATAAAAAGGTTGGGAACCCCTGCTTTAGAGAGTAAGAGGGCACATAGGCTGCTGCTCCTCCTATAATAGACTTTGTAAAGGGATAGTTCTGGAAGCCAGTCTGTTAGATGGTGAGGCTCAGTGAGGAATCGCTCAGGTTAAGGAACTGCCAAATTGTTGATTTAAAGAAAAATACCAAGTTCTTAATGGTCTAGAGAAGAGTGCATCCTTAGGTTCCTGGGATAACATATTTCTCTTCTTGGAATAAAGTATGTTCACTCTCCAGCATGTCGCTGATTGTCAATGAGGCAACATGACCTTTTAAAGCTGTTTGTTCAGGGACCTAATGAATTCTCAATTCAAACTTGGCTTCAGCTGAGGCAGAGCCTAGCAGGTGTCCTGGAGGCAATGGGAAGGGACTGACCTGAGTTTCCTCAGCCTTTACTAGCTCAGCGCTTCTCAGGGACTGGAATCCTGAACATTTTTGCTTCTGTGTGTAGCTCGTTTTTATTCATAAATAAAATGAAGCAGCTTTACATTTAAAAAACAAATATTGGAAAAACAAAACTCCGATACTCCCAGTACACAACTGCATAAAAAACGGAATCTGAGTTCTGAACCCATATATTCTACATGTTTAGTAAACAAGTTGAAGTTTCCAAATGACATTTCCTTTTCCCATTAAAACCATTGTACACACACACACACTCAATCTCATTTAGACACAAAGGCCAGCTGCACATGACATGTTCCTTCCAAGACTTTGTCCATATATGTATAAAGTTTCACACAGTTGCATCATAGTGTATTTACAATTGTCTACTTTTCATTTAGTATGCAACATGCAACCATAAGCAATATTCAGTGTTGCTCCATAGCCTTCATAATTCAGCATAGGGAGTTTTGGTGTCTAACACACCTGGGGAAAGGTCCCAATTCTGTCATTTAGTAGTATTATTACCTTGGATAATTAATTGACCTCTCTCAAAATCACTTTGTCTCTAAAATAAGGTTAACAATATCTACCTCATGCTGTCAGGATTAATAAATGAGTTATAAGATGCAAAGTCTTAATGCTGGCCTATACTACTAATAAATGTCCAATAAGTTTTAGCTAAAAATAACCATCATAAAATGTAAATATTTATGTGGTATGGTGTTCCAAGTGGGAAATAAGTTATTTTTTAAATATAAACACTCTAGCATATGATGGAATGATTACTATGTATCCACAAACTCTTTAAATTCCAGTTTTACATTTTACAATATAAATGCATAGCAAATTGTCATGCCATACACCTTAAACTTGCACAATGTTTTATGTCAAATATATCTCAATAAAACTGGAAAAAATGTTTTCAATTTTAGCCACTTGATTCTGATACTCACCCCTTATCCTTGACAGTGGCATAATTACAGTTCTTTCATGTGGGAAATGTATTTTAGTTGATTCCCATGTCCTTTCCTTTTTTCATCCTGTATTACACATTGCTCCTAATAAAAATATTTGCCTCCTGGCATTTATGTTTATACCAAAGACATTCATGGGCTGATCCCTAGGTTTTTCTGTGATAGTTAACATTACATGCCATATGAAGTTGAATCTCAGGATGTTTGCATAACTGGAAAATAAGTGGTTAAGCATCCAGTAAATGAATAGAGGCTTTGCAGAGATCAAACATGTGTTAATGAGGAAGTTCATAGGTTCTGTTTGAATTCTTGGATTATTTGTGAAACCAAGGAAACAGGAAAATGATTTCTGCTGATCACTGAAGAGAGAAAAGAGGACCTTTGGCCAGAAATTTCTCTTTTTCTTTTTTAATGACTAAAGCTCTGAGATAAATAAGTAGCATTTAAGATTTTCTTACTGATGTCTATAAATATGGTTGGTCTTGATGGTAATGAAACAATGAGCAGTGAAATTATACTGAGGTTGGGCTTTGTTTTATTTTGCTTTGTTTTGTTTTGCTGTGAGGAGGGAGAGAATGTTTCAGTTTGGGTGATATATTGGACAGAATGCTTACTTGCAATCTACAGAATCCACTTTTGCAAATTTGACCAGAAGAGGCATTAGTGAAAGGATATTAAACAGTTCACAGAATATATGTAGAGTCAAAAGATCCAACTATGAATCTGAACATCCAGAAGCAAATGGCCAATTACTTCTTTTCTAGCAAAAACACCACTGACACTAGCACTTGGCACTTACCATGCTCAGTACGAAATTCCAGAAGCACTGCCACTCCTTGCCCCCAAGAACTGGGTCCCTCAACCACCCAGCCCATTGAAAGACCAGTATTCCTAGGTGGTGTGCTCATGTGCTCCTTCCATATCTGTTTCCTGAGAATATTCTGATTAAAGGAAGCTAAGTCACATGCCTGCCCCCTAATGCAAGAAGTCTGGGATTGCAAGTTTTCTACCTTCCTCTTTGGGAAGGGGAGACATAAAGTGTGAAAAATTGTCACAGTGTAAGAAGAGTGCTCAAAGATATCAGGTAGCTCAGGTAGTGAGTGGACATTACAGGGGTGGTCATTCTGAATGTTCCATACCCACTGGTTGTGGGTTTCTGTCCCTGAGTTGAAATTTACTACGTATTGCCAAGTACTTCTGAGCTCTCCAGAGAAAGATTCCACATCCTCAGATCACAGGATTGTTCAAACCCTTTGCTACCACAAAAAAAACTTGACGTGCATAGAACATGGAGCCCTGCTTCCTCCATTTTTCCCCTCACCAACATACCTAGCATTATTATAACATAGGATATTGACAAAGTGAAAATAAAACTTATAAAGCTCTGTGTGTGTGTGTGTGTGTGTGTGTGTGTGTGTACTAGACATCACCTCTGGTTTATGGGTAGATATAATTGTAACAAAAGAAAAAGGAGTAAATTGTTAGAAATTTGATGGCATAAAAAGGACATAGGATGGATAGGGAAGACAATTAGAAAATGTCTAGTTATACAAGAAAATATATAATTTCCCCATATTAGGCACGTGATCCTTAGTCAGTATGCTAATTACTCACTCTAATTGGACATATAATGATTAAAATGGTCAATGTTGCCAAAGAATAACTTGTAGAGTAGTTAGATAAGTAGAAGATAAACCTGTTCTTCAATAGTATATCTCGACTCTTTATCAATCTTTGATATTCATAATTAAGAATGATTTCATCTATTTTTGTTAAATCTAACTGTAGGCCAAATAATTAGTATATGCAGTGAGATAATGAAGCTATGTCCAGGTAATCACAAACCAGGTGTGAATAAGTGATTTTACTACTGATGAGTTTCTCACTGAGTTATCTGTATTCATTGGAAATATTTCTTGAATATTATTTAAAATATCTTACAATACCTTTTAAAATTACAAATATAGTATGTTTACTGGAAAACATTTAGAAACGTAGATAGGCACAGAAATCTTACCACCATATGAGTATTAGTCTGTTACGGCTGCCATAAACAAAATAGCCTGGGTGTCTTAACAGAAATTTATTTCTTCACAGTTCTGGAGACTTAGAAGACCCAGATCAATTGGTGTTGCCAATTCGGTTCCTGGTGAGACCTCTCTTCCTTACTTGTAGATGATCACCTTCTCAGTATGTTCTCATATGGTAAAGAGAGAGAGAACAAGTTTTCTGGTGTTTCTTTTTGTAAAGGCACTAATCCCATCATAAAGGCTCGCCTAGTCCTCATGACCTCACCTTAACCCTAATTACCTCCCAAAGATTCCATCTCTGAATACCATCACATTGGAGGTTATGGCTTTGAAATATAAAATTTGGGAAGAAATAAACATTCAGCCCATAACATCACAATTCAGAATATAACCCCAGTTGAACATTTCAATTTTTTTTTTGTTTTTTTTGTTTTTTTACATAATAACAAAACCAAATTTTGAACAAAATGAAAGTAAACTGATTTGTAACATATTCCCTGCTATTCATTTCATATTATTCTGAGACTCTCTTTCCACTTAATTGTGTCATTACACAATTGAGTATGTAATATGTATTTTAAATGTCTTCAAATATTTTAGAACATTAGGGTTAATAAGCCATAGAATTCTATTAAGTATATACTCTAATTAGTTTCCCAATCCACCTACTGATGGCCATTTATATTTTTTTATAATTTTAAAATATTTTAAATAGTGCTATAAAGAATATTCTTGTAATAATATCTTTGTTGCATGCCCATTCTTATTATAAGTAGTAAAATTTCTGGGCAAAGGCTATGAATATTTTAAGGCTTTTGATAACATTGCTAATTTCCCTTGAGAAAGTTTACTTCAAATATGTTTTCAACTAGCAATATAAGAAAGCTTATTTTTGACATCTTTACCTTTAACCTATATTAGCACAGGGCACCATCATTTTAAGTTTTTTTTTACCAGAGATGTGATACTTGTTTTAATTTAATTTTTTATTGCTCTAATGAAGTTTTTGGTTTTTTTTTTAAGAAGTTTTAAATCAACCTTTATTCTTAGAGGTTCTGTCTATCACTAGAAAGGTCTTTCCCACTTCAAAATTAAATGTTTTCACATGTATTTTAATCTTATACTTTTAAAATCTGTTGTGTAGATAGAGCTCAAGTTTATTTTAGAGTTAAATATACTTTTTTCAAGTGGTTATCAAATTGTCATGATGTTTTTTTTAATTGAGTACAATTATGCATGAAATATTTTTATTTCCTATACAAAGAAAAAATTCTAATTAGTAAAATATAAAATTAGTCCTCATTTTAAAGAATTCATAAACCAGTCCTCCTGGGGTAGACTCTAAGGATTATGTTATTATAAAGGTCATATGGATTGACTCTGGCCAGCTGTTGGTAGTTATTTTTAAAACATTATGTGAACATACCCATAATAACTCCCTGAATAACAATCCTGAAAACTAAATCTCCACATATATAATTTGGCTCCAGTATGAGAGGTTGTACATAATTTTCTCTGGAAGCATATCTCATTCTAATCTTGAAGTCAGCAACACTTAAGACTATGAACATACTTAATTTTGATGTGTCAAATTAATCTTTGTTCTTTCTTGACACTTCCAACATGGATATGGATTGCTATCATGATTTTTTAAACACAAATAGCTATCCAATAAAACCTGGAAGTGCATTTTCCAACTCACTTAGAACTTCAAATTGCCACTAGATGGGATCATCAAGTCTTTACCAAACTGGGTTCAGTATAATGTAATAATCTTAAAGCGAAAGATCTGTGTTTTAGTCATCACTCCCATGCAGGTAATTATTAGCTCATCTCTAGACAACCATGACATTAACTGAATTAGAATGAATGTCAAATTTGTTTCTTTAATAAAATTTTGTGTTAGTAAATATTGTAAGTCAGCATTAAAAGCTTTCTTCTCAAGATGAATATACAAAACCAAGAGCATTGCTATATATATATATTTTTTTTTTCACAATAACCAATTGGAAAACATAGTATATGAAAAGATCTCATTCACAGTAGGTACAAAAAAGAGTTAAGTACTCAAGAATAACTAGCAAAAGATGTACAAGACCTTTATACAGAAAATTGTCAGTCAAGCATTATCAAACAGCATTAAAATGTCCTGAAAAAGATGAAGACATATACAGTGTTCATGGATGTAAAGACTAAATAATATGAAGATGTCAGTTTCTCCATGTTATTCTACATATTAGATACAATTCCAATCAAACAGTAAAATTGTGTAAGTTAACAAGCTGATACTAAATGCATATATAATAATACATAACTTAGACTGTTTAATTTGAAGAACAACAGGGAGGCAATTTCCTTTACTCGCTCAGTGAAATACAATATAAATCCAAGGGAAATAATCCATTATGGTAGCCCAAAAATCAGAGAAAGGAGAGAGTTGGTAGAAAATATTAATTTAAATAAAATTAAATCTTTTTCTGATTATTATAGAAAATTTTTAAAACATAGTTATAATGTTTTCACTTAGCATTGCTTTATAAATATAGCATAGTAAATAAAAGCAGAAGTTTTAAAGTTTTCAGATTTGAAAATAAATCCAAATAGAAATAAAATTTAAAAATTTTTTAAATTTTATTTATTTATTTATTTTTGACAGAGAGAGAGAGAGAGAGAGAGAGAGAGAGAGAGAGATACAGAGACAGAGAACTGAACTGGGGGCACTCCCCAGTTCAGCATATGGGTCCGCACAGGCCGGGCCGGTCCCCGGTGCTGCAAAGTGAGCGCTTAACCCACTGAGCCATCTCGGCTTCCCCAGAAATAAAATTTTAAATAAAATGAATAAGCGTGCTTTGGTTATGTTTTATTAAAATAGTTGTATATAAGTCAATCAGTCTAATAAATTATCTACCCAATTCAGGTTTGAAAATATTTATCAAAAGTAATTTATCAAAATAACGTTGAATTAAGCTATAAAGTATTAAATTGGTCTCATTGAAGTTCAACAATCATGTTTTTAGAACAGAGAGCCGAACTGTTCTTACTCTTCCTGCCTCTCCAATTTTTTTTTTGTTGTTGTTCCATAATTGAGGAAAACAATTAGCCCCTTATAGAGTCAGAAACAAAGATCAGTTACAGGGAAATATATTAAATTCCTTTTAGTGTCTTCCCCATGTTTCAAAGAATCATTACTTGTTTTATACCTGACCCAGTGGTTTATTGCAAGGTACATTTCAGTGTTCACTCAAATGCTGGCTTGTATACTTTTCCACTTCCTGGAATAGTACAGGTAGTTCTTATTTAGGTCCACAGTGCATTCCTGGAAACCATTTCACATTGGGAACTGATAACACAGATCTCTTTTACCCTTAAAGCTAATGTCTTAACTGAGGATCATAGTTCTAAATAAGGGAGAAAAATAAATAAATAAAACTATAACTCTTTCCAGCTAACTTGCCATAAAACCAAAGATTCAACAACAAAATATATCCATAATAATTTAAACATTAAAAACCATGCTCTACATTTTATAAAAGAGCATGGGGTTTCTATCTACATTGATACACAGTAGGCAAATGAAATTATAGCACATAAAAATACCAAATTCAGCTATAATACGTTCACTATAAATGAATTTAATGAATTTGATAAGCATTAATTTTCTGTTCCTTTTTAGAATTTCAAAGAGAAGGGTAGCTTGTTATTGCTGTCCCAGACGATTTTTAAAATAAGCCCTGGGGATGCTGGGATGGCTCAGTGCGTTAAGTGCTCACTTTGCAGCCTTGGGGTCTGAGGATCGAATCCCAGCCCCAACCCATGTGGATCCATATATTGAACTGGAGTGTGGCCCCTAGTTCAGTTCTTGCAGGGGCAAACTTCCTATGGGAGGCCCCTGGTTCAGCCCCCAGCTCTCAGGGGCATGCCTCCCATGCTGGAGGCCCCTTGTTCCTTCCACCCCTACCCACTTTTGTGGAATGAAACCATGTCAAAAACTGCTGACATACAACTATAGATACTACTCTGAGCCCTCCCCCTTCTCTCTGTCTCTCTCTGTCAAAAAAAAAAAAACAACAATAAATTTTAAATAAATAAAATAAAATAAACCCAAGAAATCCACAAATGTGTCTCCTCTTTTTTTTTTCTTTGTAAACATCATATACAGTCATTCAAAATCATTTCACAGAGTAAAAAGGAGAGTTCAGTGAATGATTTTTAAGATGATTATTAGAAAAAAGATGATAATGACAGTGGTAGGGACTTCAGTTTAAAGTATCTTTTCCCTTTGAACCTTCCCAGTGCCCCAACTCATTTAAAGCTGTCGTTGTGGCTATTCTTAGGTCAATGAACATATCACTGCAAGAATCTTATATCATCTCCTTCCCTGATCTGTTGACACTGCCCATTGCAGTTTTCTTTTGAATGGGTAGATGAAAGCATGAGTGGATTTAAGAAATGTCATGATGGTGAATTCCGAAAAACTTGAATAAAGATAGGACATGATGGATTTGGAATGTCTAAATTCTTTGTTACTTCTTCCTTCTACAGATTCCTCAGCGGTCGTAGTGATCAGTGTGGCAAAGGGAGCGTGCTGAGACTTACAAGGCTAGGTCATAAGAAGTCTTGCAGCTTCCTCCTGGGCCTCTTAGAACACTTCTTTTTGTTACTCAGCTCCTGTGCTGTGAAGAAGCCCAAGAAACCCTGTAGAGAGGTCAACATGGAGAGGAACAGAGGCCCCCAGCTGACAGCCAGCTGAGCATCCAGCCACCAGCCGGTGCTCTCTTGCCAGATGTGAATGCTATCTTGAGCCATACCAGGTGACACTGGCCAAAGCAGAGAAAAGCTGTTCCTACTGGGTCCTACCCAAATTGCAGGTTTGGGGGCAGTTAATAAAATATTAGTAAATGATTGTTGCTTCTTTGAGCTAACAAGTTCTAGGGCAGCTTTATATGCAGCAATAGCTGACTGGAAAAGGGAGAAAGGCAGAGAAGAAAAACAAACTTAATGTTTCAAACCTGGATGAACACGAGGATAGTACTTTTGTCAGAAGAGAAAACAAAGAAAGGGGGTGAAAATAAAACATTTGATTGGAATAGTGTGAAAAAATTTTGATGCAGGAAAGGTACTGCTGTGGACCAGTGAAAATTATAATTTGGATTTTGTTTTGTTTACTTTATTAGCTAAGGTGTCATATCTACCTCTATAAAATCCAATTAAATCTAGAATGAACTGCACATTTATTTAAAAATATACATGACAGAGAGAAGAAGAAGCTTTTAAGAAAATAATAATAGACCATTACTAAGTAATTTGACTGGATAGTATATTATAATTAACTTTTATAAGATATGAATTGTGCAAATAATGAGTCAATTCTATATTGGTCTTTGGTTCTTCCTGGGAAGCAAATTGTCTGAAAATTCATGAAAAAAATGACATTCAAAACTACTTTAGTTTTCACTTTGTCTCCAGTAGTTATGAGGGGGCTTCCAGATTTTGTACATTTAAACAGTGTCCTGCAGAGGTCATTTTTATGAGAATGTATAATCCTAAAAATGAGTCTCAAAAGAGAATTCTTGTATTTTAAAGAAGTCATGTATATTGTCTCTAAATAAGGGATAGATACTAAAAGGCGTTGGCTGGAATTATGCAGACAGGTACATTGCATTTAAATGCTCTACTTGGTCATATGATGTAGCCATATAAAAATGTAGGCCTCTCTTGTTCTCTAAAAGTAGGTGAACTCCTTAGTCATTTGTTGTTTTAATGAATAATTTTGGAGATATGCTCTTGCTGGAATAACATGAAGCTATATAGTTGGGTAGAACTGTTAAGTTTCATCCTTACTTATAGCTCACTCTGTCAAACAATTTTCAAGAAATGACTTTCACCAACCCATTCAGAATGGAAGGTTTACATTTTGCACTCCATCCACTTTGTTAAGGAGGATTATGGCAACCATTTTTTTTAAAGACTTCAGTCAATAGACTCTAAAGTTGAAATTGGAATTATTATATGTAATTTTTTTCACATGTCAAAAAGTTTTAAAGGACATAACTCACAGCTTCTCTCTAGTGAACCAAAAGCCAATGTATTTTACAGCACTTAGCTTTTTGTGGAATGGCTTTCACCTTCTTTTAGAATAAGTAAAAATAGAAAAAAAATATATTGGAATCCCCTTCATCCGATATCCCATCAACTATAAATATTCTTTGTAAGCACAGTGCCTGGCACACCTTAGGAAAGAAAGGAGAAATGAAGGGAAGGAAGCAGGGAGGGCTCCCTTAGAAAACTGCTTTTGTGTTGTACTAAGAATTAACTTGAGGATGTTGAGATAGCTCAGCAGTTGAGCACCTGCTTCATAATCATGAAGTCTGGGTTTAAATCGTGAAGTCTGGGTTTAATTCCTGGCCCCAGACTGTGCAACCCTATATGCTGAACTGTGGCACAACTGGCGATGGGTTGGTGACAAAGGATTTTGCCTCCCATGCTGGAGGCTCCTGGTTCAGTTCTTGTCCTGTGCAGCCCCACATCTACCTGTGTGGAATGAAACCACATCACAATGAATGATGTACAACTATGGAGACTACTCTGGCTCTCTCTCTCTCTCTCTCTCTCTCTCTCTCTCTCTCTCTCTCTCTCTCTCTC